>KZ826001.1:0-71142 GCA_003184645.1 Aspergillus ellipticus CBS 707.79
AAATAATAATAAATAATAATAAATAATAATAAATAATAATAAATAATAATAAATAATAATAAATAATAATAAATAATAATAAATAATAATAAATACTAATTTTAAATTATAATTATATTTAGGGTTTTCTAATTTATATATAAATAAAAGATTTTATTTTTTTTAATATAAATAAAATAAATATACTAGCTAAATTCTATAAAAAATAGTTTTAATCTTTATATAGTATTATAATAATATTAATTTATAATTATTCAAAATAAATTATTAATATATAATTTAAATAATTCTGGTAGTACAGCTATTTATAAAACTAGAAGATTTAATTTTTTAATAAAAATATTTTATAAGTTTAGTATTTTTTATTTTTTTATTATATTATTCCAGAGTAAAAATAGAATAAAATTTAAATAAAAAATAATATTAACTATTTTTAGTAAATTATTTATAAAATAATATACATATTATATAAAATAACTTTTTATTTAACCTATAAATATAAAATATTTAATTATAGTTGTTTTTATCATATTACTTTTTAATTATAAATCTGAAAAATAAATATACTATAAATTATTTTAAAATAAAAAAAATATTTTATTAATTATTTAAAAAAATAATATCTAATTTTTCTATATTAAAATTAAATTTAGTTTTTTGTTATGTATTTTTTAAAGTACTGCTTAATTTCTATAAATTTTTATTATAATTAAATCTATTTAAGCTGTAATTTTTTAAATTAAATTTATTTTTATGATAGTTTTAATTTTCTACTATTATTTTTAAATACAATAATTTTTTTTTTTATATATTATAGATTTGTTTAAGTAGAATTCTATTTAAAAATTAATTAATGTTTTTAAAATTAATTTATACATTTTTTTTAAAAGAACTATGTTATATTATAAGATATAAATTATATAGCTCGGTTAATTATCTTACTAAGCTGGTAGCTGACTAATATACTCCGCACCGGTTCTCTGTTCCTGCAGCCCCCGGGCCTAATAGATTTTAATATTTGTTAATCTTTCATTTTATAATAGTCCATATTTATAATTATTTTATAAAATATATGATAATAAATTTATTATCCTATTATATTTATTTAGTAAAATAATCTATTTTACATAATTATAAATAAGCTTTTTTATTTTTATAATTTTAATAAAAATATAATTTTATATTTTTTATATTTTATTACAATATTTCATATTTATTTTATTAAAATTTTATTTATATCTTAGAGACTTGTTTTTTAATTAATTATTATTAAATTAAAGTATTAAAAATATTTGTAGTAACCAGAAATAATTATTAAATTAGTTTTTTTTAATTAGTATATTTAATAATTATTTTTAACTGATTAAATCGATTTTAAAAAATTTATTAATAAATTATTATATATTAATAATAATTATATACATATTAATATCTGTTTTGATAATTATCTAGTTTAATTTCTATAAAACAATATTTTAAATTATACTCTAATTACTAATAATTATTTTTATTTATTTTTTTATATTAAGAATATTTATAATATTCTAAATATAATGTATTTCCCGAGTGAGCGGGACACCCCAACGAGCGGGATACCCAACTGAGATTTCTAACCACGCAGTGAAAATAAAACTATTTAAATAATAAAATAATATATTTTCTATTAAACCTATTTAAACTATATATATAGAGTACCTAGTTCTAGTATAATCTTAAGTATTATAATTAGAATATATTATTAAAATATATCTTAATATCTCTAAAGTTATTTTTTATATAATCTCTAGTTAATTATTTTAGTATTAAATTACTTTTCTAGTTATATTAATTAAACTTAAATTAGTAAAAATTATTTAATATTTTAATTATTTCTTTTAATTAATTATTTATATTCTGTACATATAAATTATTATTGATTTAATTAAAAAAACTGTATTATTTATTATATATTTATAATCTTTTAAGAAATATTTAAAAACTATTTTTAAAAATATAGAAAAGCTCTAGAATCTTTATTTGAATAATTATTTGATTATTAAAGCTGATTTCTACAGCTCTTTAATATTATAAAATATTATTAAAATAAAACTTATAAAATCTTTACTTAGTAATAAAAAATGAGTTTAAAATTAAATATTTAACTTTTTAAATATTTATTAAGATTAAAAAACCTATATTCTAAACTTTTTAAATTTATTTTTTATATTTAAAATACTAAACCTCTGCTGATAAATAATAGAATATATTTATGAAAAATTAAGTTTATTCATATAATTATATTTAAAATAAGTTTTTATTCTATAAGATCTTTAAAAATATATTTTAAAAATCTAAAATAATTAACATAAAAATATTATAAAAAGTAAAATAAATATAAAAATATATACATAAGCATAATTTTATTATTTTTATATATTTTATTAAATACAAATATAAGATAGTTTTTATAATTATTTAGAATAAATAGTATTTATTTACCTACCGGTAAGATATTAAAAATATAAAACTATTTTAAAATTATTAAAAATTTATATTATTAATAGTTTATATATTTATAGTAATTTAAATTATTTAATTATTTAATAAAAAAAAGTTTTTATCTTAATCTTTCATATAAATCTTATTTTTAAAATAATATATATAGATACAGATTATCTATTTGAATTAATGTATTTAAGTATTTTAAATATATATTTTAATTACCTGATTAAATAAAATAATATTTTCTAAATATATTAGATCTTATAATTATGTTAATAGTAGTAATAAGATTTATTTTAAATTTAATATTATTAAAATTAAAAATATTATTATCTGCTATTCTATATTTTAATTAAAATATTCAAAAAGTATTAACTTATTTTTATATAATTTTAATTATTATTATATATTATTTATATATTTTTTATTTATGTAATTTTATTATTATATTTTTCTATAATTTTTAACAATTAGAAAATATAATTATATTTATTAAATAATAAAATATATTATTTAAAATTGTACTAAAAAAGGTTTTATTAAAATAATTTTATAGAAGTATATTAAATATAATATTTATTAAAAAATAAAAAGCCTTCTTGATTTTTATATTGCTTTTATATTAAGATTTAGTTATCTAATCTGAATTAGATATTTATATTATATATAAAAATTATAATAAAATAATAAAAATATATAAAATAAAGCTGTGATTAAATAGGTTTATTAAATTTTATTATAATTAATTAAATTTTAAAAAATATTTTCTTCTAGCCGAATTTAAAAACAATACTTTTATAAAATAAGTAAATAAAAAGTTATATTATGAAGATATTAATATATCTTTCAATAAAGTTAGAACTATTCTAATTTATAGAATTAAAACTTTGATTAAAAATAATTTTTAATTATATTTATATAATATTATCCTGTTATAAATATATTAATAAATTAATTAAATATAAAATATATTCTAATAATATACAAATATCTAAATTTATTAATTTAAACTAAATAGTTTTAATGTTTTAAACAAATTTAATATATTTTTATATAAACTATTATCTGTTATTATTACATAAACTGTAATAATATATATAATCAGATTAGTGTAATATTAAAATATTTTCTTTTTTAAACTTTTTAATAATTAATTATATTTATAACAAAATCTAATACTTTATGTTAATAATATATAATAATAAAAATCTAGTATTGTACTAGTAGACTTTAATAAATATAATAATTAATTATTATTAATAAACTAGTTTTATACTATTAATAAGATTAATAATATTACAACTATTAAAATTAATTAATATAATAACTTCTAACTATTATATATAAATTAGTATTTAAATTAGTTACATTTATTTATATATATAGTAGTCAGTAAGTATTTATTTAATTTTAATATTAAAAATTATATTTTAGTAGATTTTAATCCAGATTATTTATTATTTATTAGAAAAATATTTATAATATTTGTTTTTATATTATTAAAAATTCTGATTTAATTAAACTTTAACTAAATATAGTAAAATTTATATTTATATAAAGTTTTATAAAAATATATATAATTAAATATTTAAAATCTAATTATTTAATTAATACAAATATTTTAACATATAAAAATATTTTCTTTTATTCCAAAACTTAAACTATTCTAATTAAATTTTATAATAATTTTCTAGAAAGGTACTATAGCTATACCCGGCTTGTTATTCTTATATCAGACTGTTACTATACTACTGCTTACTAATTTTATATTAATTAAATTTTCTACTTATTTATTAAAGGTACTTATACTACTATATTCTAATTTAAAACAAAAGAAATTAGTTTTAAAATATATAAATAAAGATATTACCTTTATACAGGTAGACAGATAAAATAATTAGATAAAATAGATAAATAAAGTAAACAGATAAAGCAGATAAATAAATACATAGATTAAATAAATAGATTAAGAAGATAAATCAAGCAGGTAGGGCTAGAACAGGCAGGATAAGGCCAGACAGGCAGGATCAGGGCTGCGCAGACAGGCAGCAGTAACCAGTTAGTACTAAGCCTGATTAGATAAACAGAAGATTGAAACAATATAGAATTAATGAACAGTAATATAATAATAATCTAGTAAGTATAAGAGGAATAAGCTGGGTATAGCTATAATATCTTCTATTTCTTATTTTTTATATAAATTAAAATAAAATTAGATTAAATTAATTAATTAATTAATATCAAATAAAACATTTTAATATTATTAAATACTAGAGAAAAAATATTTATTAAAATTAAATAATTAGTATCTAATTATAATTCTATATTTAAATTAATAGATGATACTAGTATTATAATTTATATTTATTTAGTTTACTAATTATATAAATTTATCTGATAATATTATTATTATATATAAAAATAATTCTAAAATTATTATTTAATTAAAAACTGTTATTAATATATATAGTATATAAATATTATTTAATATTTTTAATATTAATATAATTAATATTCTAAAAGAATAATAAATAAAACTATTTTTAAAAAATAATAAGAATAAATATTTATTTAAATTATAAATATATTATATTAATTGAAAAAATTTAAAAGTATTAATAAATCCTTTAAGATTCTATATAATTAAAATAAAATATTTTCTCTTAAAATATATATCTAATATTTATAATATAAACAATAATTCTTAATTTTAATAAATAATTAAAATTAAAAAATAGAGCTGTAGTTAATTTTTATAATATTAATATATTTTATAAATTTAATTTATATTTTATTTTTAATTCAAATAATATTATATAAGTACTTACTAGCTGTAGTAATATTATTAATTCATTTATTAATAATTAGTTAAAATAAATTATAAAGATTAAATAATGATTATAATTAAAATTAGAAAATACTTCATATTATCGTTATAAACTTTATTAACTTAGTATTTATTATATAAAATAAAAAACTCTTATTATAAAATAATTCTATAAACTTTAGTATATATATATTTATAATATTATAATTATATTTTATATTTTAAAAATATATATCTTATCTTAATATAATATTTAATTAATTTAAATAAATTCAAACTTTTATAAGCTTTAGTTTATTTTAAATATTGAAATATTTGTATTGATATTTTCGATTTTGTTTTAAATATTTTATAATTTAAAAATTTATCTGAATATAATTAGATAACTGAAATATTAAATTATTTAAATATTTTAGTAATTTGTAATAGGATTTTATTATATTTAATAAAAATAAATTTTATAAAAATTGTAATAAATAATTTAAATAATAGTTTTTATTTTATTACTTCTTATCTATATAAATCATATTTTTATATTTAATCTTATTATACAGTCTATTTTTAATATTATAATATTTAAATATTTAAATTTATAGCTAGTTAAGGTGTTTTATTATATTTAATGATTTTATATTAAACTATGTATTATAATAAATTTATAATTATCATAATTAATATTTTATTATACTTATTATACTCTAGTATTAAATATATATAAAAATATAATATTATATTATCTGATAATACTAAAGTTAATAATTTGTTATAAATTATATTATTATCTAAATTTAAGAACTATATTAAAGAAGTATATAAGAATAAATAAATAATTCAAAATAAATAAAATTGCTTTAATATATAAAATTAATAGTTATAATATTTTTATATATATTTAAATATTATTATTTTTGTTATTATAAATCTAATAATTTATAATAAATACAAAACCTGTATCTATCTAAACTTAAATAAATATTTTATTGTTTTTAATAAATTAGTAATATATTAAAAATATAAATTATTTTTATAAAATATATTAATATAAGGTATACTATTTACTTTAATAAATTATATTATAATACTATTATTTTATTTGTTTTGTAAAAACTACTTTAACTGATTGTTTATATATATATAAAAAATATTAAAAATATTTAATATTAAATAATAATATAGTACGTTTTTTATTTTTAATTAATAAATAATTTAAAAACACTATTTAAGTTATTAAAATTATGGTTAGATATATATAGATATATATTATTGAAAAATTAAATATTTTAATTTTATAAATAGCTATAATACTAGAATTATTTAAATTATATATTAATACTTTACTATAAATAATTATTATTTTATTTTTAAAATAAAATATATCATAAATCCTTATATTTATTAATTATAAATACAACTTTCTACAGAATTAAAATATTTAGTAAATAAAAGATTGTATTATATAATAAATATATTATATAAATAGAAATAATAAACTCTAAAAATATTTATAAAAATTTAGTTTTTTTTAATATATAATTAATAAAAGAAATATAATTTAATTTAAAATCTTTTATAACTGTAAGCTATAAATCTAGATATAAATTAAAATATTAGAAACTAATATTAGAGAGAATTTATATTTAATATTATTTATAAAAGTAAATATTTTCCAATATTTTATTAAAGAATATAAATCTATATATTTATATTTAAAGTGTTGAATTAAAGGTTTATATAATTTATAGAGCTGGAGTGCTTATACAAAATTTTAAATCATCTAGGTTTTTTTTCTAAATCTATATAAATTTTATTAATATTGTTTAAAAAAAAAATAATATTTTTTTTAAATTACTTTAATATAAATTATAATATTAAATTAAAGTAGATAAACAGCTTATTTATTAATTTATTTATAAAGTCTAATCAGTATATATTTTTTATATTGAATAAAAATAGAATCTTCTATTTATATATAAATTATAGAAAATTAAATATAATTATAATATTAAATTACTATCTATAATTATTTATAAAATATTAGACTAGTTTATTAAAATAAACTTTTTTATTAGATTTAATTTATATAATATATATTATTAGACTTAAATAACAAAAAGAATAAATAGAAAATTATTGTTTATATTTAATTAAATATTAAGGATATATTATTATATTATTTAATTTTATAAATTTATTCACTATCTTTTAATTCTACATAAATTCTATTTTAAATAATATTGGTAATATTTATTATATTATATATTTAGATAATATTCGTATCTTCTTATAAACTGAAGAAAAATATAAAATAGAAATAAATTAAAATTACTTTATTTTAACCTGAGCTAATAAATATAAGATTTTAATATTTATTATAAATATATTAAAACTTATTTCTATATCTGTTCTATTTTAATAAAATTATAATTAGAACAAAAATCAATAATCTTTTTTATAATTTAAAATATATATTCTAATTAATATTAGTATTAAAATATTTTAATTTCTAATTATAATATAAATTAGAAATAAATATTTTATATTTTAAAGTTAACATAATTATTTTCTAACTATAGTAGAATAGTATCTAGTACTTTATTAGTTTTTTAAAAAACAATAATTAATATACAAAGATATTATATAACAAATAATTAAACTATCTCCATAATTATAAAGGGTTTTAAAAAATACTATTATTATATGAAAAAATATATATATTTATTTATAATAAAATTAGATTATAATAATTTAGAAATATTTTTTAAATATTATTTTAAATAAAATGAGTTTTATATAAGTATACTAGAAAGACATATTTAGTATATTTAATTTTATTATTAAATATTAATTAAAAAAGTATAATCTAGCTCATATATTTAATTCATAATCTATTTTTATATTTATTCTAGAAGAATTCAAATAAAATTTATTATTATTTATTCAATATATTAAAATTAATTAGAAATTAGTATAAAATAATAAATTTATTTTAAATAAATTCAAAATAAATTCAAAATAAAGATAATTTAAAAAATATAATATATTCATTTTCTAAAATAAATATTCAATTTAGTTATAAATAAAAGTAAATTATTTAATAAAAATAATAAGCTATAAAAAACAAAATATATATTTATATGATAATCAATTTAAAAATAATAAAATCAGAATTAATAATATTAATAATATTACAAAATACATTATAATAAATCTAGTAGATAGAAACTCTAGATTAAGTTTAAATAAAGATAATAAAGTTTATAATAAAAATTTTATAATATTATTAAATATTAATATGATCGAAGAAAAAGTTCTATAACTTAAATATAATATTTTAAAAAGAATTATTATTAAGAATCAAAAATGTTTTAATTATATTAAAATATATAATTAATATTAATATATTAAAATTTATTAATATATTTTTTATAATAAATTCAAACTAGTATTAATTTTCTATTAATTAGTTAGTATATTTATAATAAATTTTATTATAAATCTATTTATGAGTAAATAAAATATAAAATATATATTCGCTTTATACTATTATAAAAATATTAATATATTAAAATTTATAAAATTAATCTAGAAGTATATAATTCTAATCACATAAAATAGTTTTTTTCTATTATAAATTAGAGTAGCTTTTTTAGTAGTAAATATTGAATAATCTTATATTAGTATATTAGATTTCATAAAACATTATTAATATATATTACTTTCAAATTAATAAATAAATTAAATATTAAAATAACTCGTCTTACTTGTTTTTAATAATTAAACCTTTATATTATAAAATAGTTTTTAAATACAATACTGATAGAGTTTTAATTATAATTCTGAATTAATATAAGCTAGTCTGAATTTTTCTATAAAATAAATTTAATAAAATAATAAGTTGAAATTTTAATTAAATAATAATATAAATTCTGTTTTTAAATATTAATTTTTTTATTTAATATTCTATATATTATTTTTAAAATTATATTATATATAACCGGAAAGTTTTCTATTAATCTAATAAAATCTTAATTAAGAATAAACTAGAATAGTAAATTAATAAGATCATTAAAGAATTAAAATTAAAAACTAAAATATGTTATATATTAATAAGCTTATTTACTAGATAATAATATTTAAAACGTTTATAAATATATTAAACATCTACTAGCTTTTATAAAATAGTTTAAATAATATCATTCTTCAGTTTTAACATATTTTAAATATTATAAATACAGCTAAACCCTACAGCTATTAATAGATAAAATAAATAAAATAAAGTAATTATATTATATTAAATATATAAATTTACTATTTTTAATATTTTTAAATACATTTTAAATAATATTGAGGAAAACATCTTTACTATAGTTAAAACAGTTTATATTATATTTAAATTATGATTTATTAGAAAATAATTTAAATCATAATTAATAAATATACAAATAAAACCTAAAATTAAAATTAATATAATTAAAATTAGTGCTTCTAGCCCGGTAATAAATAAATTATAAAAATAATAATATATAAACTATTACTAGTATTAAACTAGTGTATTAATAATAATAGTAATAATAGTAATTTAAAAATCTAGAATATAAAATTTATAAATATAATAAAAATTAATAATAACTGAAATAAAATATATAATATAAAACTAATATTAAAAACTAGTTTTCAATATCTGATAAATTAATTTATTTCATTATTTAATTTAAACATAAACAAAATTTATCTGAAACAGATAAGATATAATGGTCTTAATTTAATAATAAGAAAAAAAATTATTATTATTATTACTACTAAAGTAATATAATTATTCAATATATATAAATTATAATATTATAGAATATATTAAATGAGATAAAAATAAAATTTATAAACTGCTAATTAGAATAAATATAAAAATAAAGATTTAAATTTTTAAAACTAAATAATACATAATAAAATTAATATATTTATAAAATCTAATTATCTTAAAACTAAAACTAATAAGTAATATATAAATAAAATTAAAAAAATATAATATTATTATAATAGTATTTTATAATATTTGTATTTTAATTATTTTTAAATAAAATATATTTTTTTAATTAATTATTTATTATAGTTAATAAATTTATTGAATATATTAAATTTAAATTTTATATTATTAAATAAAATATTAATAATAAAATTAAATATTAATTATATATTTTTATATAAGTAACAAAAGTTTATTTATTATTCTTAATTTTTAAAATTTATATTTAAAAAATTTAATAGCAATAATATTATAAGATTTTTGTTCTAAATTAATAAACATTATTTGAAGTTATTATAATTTATATGAAACTAATTTATAAAAAAGAATATGTTATAATTATTGTTTAAAATAAGATTTATATTCATTTATATAATAATTATCATATTTTTATTTTATATATTAAATTAGTTAAAAATAAATTACTTAATATAAATCCAGCTATTTCTTTTATTTTATATTGATTAATTTATTTTTATATCATAATTTAATTATAAAAATATCTGACTATAAAAATATAAAATATAAAAATAGAATTAATATGTAACAAGTAATATTAACAATATTAATAAAAGAACTAGATATTTAGTTGATATTAGAGTTTAATTAAACAAAATAAAATTATTTTTTAAGGAATAGATTTTTTAATTTCAAATATTGAATATAAGAAGATATTATAGCTATATCTAATTTATTATTTTTATATCTGCCAGACTACTACTATACTACTACTTGTTAATTTTTTACCATTTAAATTTTCAGTGTATCTGATTAGGCTTAGTATTAACTAGTTACTACTGCCTGCCTGCGCAGTCCTGATCCTGCCTATTTAATCTGGTTCTACCTGCTTAATCTATCTTCTTTTATCTGCCTGCTTTCTCTGTCTGTTTCATCTATTTATTTTACCTGTCTGTTCTATCTGACTGCATTATCTATCTGCTTGATATATGTATATTTTATCTAACTATCTTGACTTTCTATATATATAAAACTGATAATATAATCAGACACTAGCTCAGCAGGGATACTGAGTCGGTATAGTCTGACTAATTTTCTATCTCTTTGATAATTTATTCATTTAAAATTATATAAACCCCTAAGATTATTATAAATTTATAATTAAAAAAAGTTCCAAACTTATAATTAATATTTTTTAAAAAAGCTACTCTATAATTAAATTAATTTATATTAAAATATTCAATATATTTTACAGTATTTTAAATACTTATTTTAATAAATTAAATTTTTATAATAATATTATAACTAATTCTCAACATATTATTAATATTAAAAACTCTTTTTTTATAAAATAGATTTTAGATATTTCAAATTAAGATTTTTTACTTATAATTAAATATAATATTTTATAAAATTATTTTTATCAGTTCGAAATAGATTTATTAATTTGTTAATTATTATTAAAAATTATATTCGAAATATATTAAATAATATAATTATTAATATATAAAATAAAAAAGCTTTAAATTTATAAAATAATAATTTAAATTAATTTAAAGTATTATATAAAAACATAGTATTTTAAAATAAATTATTTATAATTTAAAGAAAACAATTTTATAAATAATTTTAATTTTAATTATAAAGACTATCTGCAGTAGAAAAATTATAAATAAATAATTTTAATTATTATTATTATAAATTGTTTATTTAATGGGTTTTATTAATTTTAATAACATAAAATTCTTTTAAAAAATTAGTGTATTAATATTAATAATAATAATTGAATAACTAATAAAATTATATTTAAATCATTTAAAAATAGTTTCAAAAAATATATTATCTTATAGTATAGCAGCTAATATTAGTTTTTAATTTTTAATAATTCTGAAAATAATATAGGTTTCTAATTTAACTAATTTTATATAGAAGAAAACATTTGTTTTATATATAGTTTCATATTTTTTTATATTTTTCTATTTATTGAATATAATTCATTTTTATTTATTATAATAATTTTGTAATTAGTAAATCTATAAAATTATTTAAAATAAGATTTATATAATTTATAAGATTAAGTTTTTATATTATTATTATTAAAAATAGATTATTAAATTTTGTATTAAAATAATATATTAAATAATTTTAAATAATAGATTTAATTTTTTATTAAAATTAGAAAAAAGTATTATAAAATTTTAGATTTGAATAAAAATATTCATATCTTTATTTTTATATTTTTATATTTTATTTTATATTAAAAACCCTGTGGTAAATCTAGATTAATTAAATTAATAAAGAAATAGGTTTCTAAGCTTAAGAATAATTTTTAAGATATATTATTATTAATTATTATTACAATATTTTAAAAAATTATAATAAATATAGAAATTATAATATAAATAATTATTTTAATAAATAAAAATTTGATCACCTTAATATAGTAGATAAATGTATATAAAAAAAACAGTTTATAATTTTTTATTAAAACTAATAATATTTTAATTAATAAATGAATTAAATAAAGATTTAAGAATATATTAATAAAATTATACAGATCTTTTTATAATTATATATATATAAAGTAATATACTGCAGCTACTATAATTAGAATAATTATAATTATTAACGTATTCCACAAGCGAGTGGGTCACAACCGATCGGGCCACCGCTTGCTAATTCCTGCCCGCTTTCTAGTTACTAGAGTCTCTACTAACCAAATAATTATATTTCTATCTAAAGCTTAAGTAGAAACTTGATTAGGATATTATAATTATTTATATTCTAGATTATAATAATTACTGTACTGCAGAGGTACTTATATATATAGCCTGACTATAGGAAATACAGGATCTAGAATAAGTATATGTTTAGCTTTATTAATCTTATTCTTATTCTGAAATTAGTATAGATTTTTTTAAATAATTAATCTTTTTATAGTAGGTAGCTGTCTAGTAGAATGTTTTTGAAAAAAAATTTCTTATAACAAATATATAATTTATAAATTTGTTTATATATAAAAATAAATTTAAGATATAATTTATAATTTTTAATAAATTTATTTATATATGTTTAATTTAAATATTGTTTTTAAATATTTATTTTATAATAAATATCTGTTTTTTAAAACATCTTATTAAATAAAATATTTTTAATATTAAATTAGTTAATAAGTTATTCAATAATATAAAAACTTTAAATTAAATAAAGTAAACCTAGTATCTGTAAGATTATTTTAAATAATTTTTATTTAAACAATACTATTATAAATTTATAAAAAAAGTTTTAAAAAATTAAATTTATTAATATAATTAAATTTTAAATTTATTTTATTTTTTATTAAATATTTATATTTATATATTAATAATAAAAAATATTTAATATTTAAAGATTATAATAAATATCAAAAATATATAAATATAAAAATAAAAATAAAAAGCTTTTTAAATTAACAAAAATATATTGTTTTTATAATCTATTTATTAGAACTAATTTTAAGATTATTATTACATAAAAGTTTAATATTTTAATTTTATTATTATATAAAATCTAGATATTTTAATAATAATTTTTAATATAAATATGTTTTTTAAAAATTATATATAAAACAAATATTTAACTAGTAAAATTAATATATTTAATTATATCAAAAAGATTTTTTTAAAGTAATTAATATTAATAATTATTTAAATAGTAGCTACTAGATCTATAATAAAACTAGTTATATTAAAATTATAAATATTATTTAATATAATTCTATATTATATTATTATAATTTATATATATAATCAAACTATTTCTATATGATTTTAATATCTTTATATTTAATATATTAAGAATTATAATATTAAACATAGTAAATTTTTAAATAATCTTATTATTTAATAAAATTAGTAATCTAGACTTTTTTTTATTAATTAAACTAGAATATTATTATATTAAATAAGTAAAAAATTAGCTATTTCTTATATATAAGAGAATCAGGAAGAAGCTTTGTATTAATTCAATAATAAAATCTATTATATAAATAATTTTATTTTATTTTAAATTAATTTATAAGTATTAGTATATATTTTTATATATAAAATAATCTTATTAAGTTATTATTATAAATACTTACAGCTTTATAAATAGTACAGATTTCTTACTTTTTTAAAATAGAAATAATACGTCGTAGGTTTTTCTCCTGCTCAGCTGAATTTCTTAAATTCTAATATATTTTTAAAGATATAGTTAGTAATTAAATCAAATAGAATAATAAAATATATATATTTTCAATATAGTGGCCTGCTTGATTATATAGCCTGCTTATTTATAGAATATATTAAATATTAATTAATTATCTAGATTTTAAAGATATTTTTATTTAAAAAGTATTGAATAAATTTTAATTTATTAAATCTATAAATTAATTAATAATTCTTTTATTAGTTCTTCTAATTTTATAAATCAATAAATCATTTGTTTAAGACTTTTTTTAATTTCATAAATTTATTAATTATTCTTCTATTAATT
This sequence comes from Aspergillus ellipticus CBS 707.79, assembly GCA_003184645.1. Taxonomy (NCBI): domain Eukaryota; kingdom Fungi; phylum Ascomycota; class Eurotiomycetes; order Eurotiales; family Aspergillaceae; genus Aspergillus; species Aspergillus ellipticus. Next base: position 14,802 of record KZ826001.1, read on the forward strand.
CTTTTAATTTTTATTAATTGATTTTTAATTTTAATATATAAATATCTATTATTATTAAAATCTATTAGATATATATATACTAGTAAATTACTATTTTTAGATCCAGTATTTAGTAGTTATTATATATTTATTATATAGCTGCCGGTTATATATTCTTCTATAAATTAACTACCAGTCTGGGTTTATTATTCTTAATATAACAAGTCGTTTTATATACATATTAACTATATTCAATAAAAGCTATATTTAATTCATATAATATTAATAAATTTATTATATTTAATTAAAATATTATTATATAAATATTTATTTATTAATATATTCTACTACTAAGTATTCCATACTACTGAGTATTCTATCCTATATATTTTAACGTAATTAAAAATATTACTTAATTTAACTATCTACCATGCCTATAAAAGTATATTAAAATCCAGAAAACTCTATTAAGAAAGAAGAAATAGTTCTATTTATAATATCAGTTATTTAAAAGTAAGAAATTAAATTAATTTATAAAACTGTATATATCTTTCAAAACTTTTATATAATCTCATATTACTGACTGAATAAAATACTTTTATATTTAAAAATATATACTAATAATTATAAATTAATTTTAAATAAAACAATATTTTTTATATAATTAATTCTATTATTAAATTATTATAAAATATTCCTTTTATTATTTTATATTAAAAAAATAATTAATATTTTTTTTATTATATATAATACTATATCTATTTAGATTGTTAATAAAAATTAGATTTTTAAATTTATTAAATAATATATAGAATTAAAAACTTATTATATTAAAGAATATAATTATTAGTATATTTAGTATAATAATTTTAAAATTATATAAAAAAATATTTAGAATTTTAATATAAGATTAGTTTTATTATAAAATTAATACCTAGTATTTAAATAATTATTAAAATTAATTATTATAAATTATTAATAATAAAAATAAAAAATAATATATTATACAATATTTAATTTTTTTAAATCATATATTTATTTATAATATATTTTAAAATATATTATTTTTTATTTTTATTATTAATAATTTATAATATTAGAATAATAAATCTTTTTAGTAGTAGAAAAATTATTAATTAAAAAAATAGACTTAAATTTTACTACTGATAAGATATTATATATATATTAAATATATAAAAGTTTGATATAATAAATTAATTGGGTTAATTTATTTAATAATAAAAACCAGTTTAGTATATTATTAATTAAATTTATTTTTAATTAGTTTAATATAAAAAATGAAATTAATATTATTTTTATATAAATGAATAGAAATCTTATTTTTTAAACAAATATTAATAGATCTCTTATTATAAACTTTTTTTAATTAAATTATAATAAATTTAAATATTTTATCTATTATTAAATACTATAAAAATATTTTTATTAAAATATTATAACTATTTAATATCAATATTAAAAAGTAAATAATAAAATATCTAGTTAGCAGTAGTATACTGTAAACTATTAAATTTTAAAATAATTAATAAAAGTTATAGATATTATTTATAAAATAAATAATTTATAAATAATTAGAAGTTTTTACAACTGAATAAAATCTTATTATATTATTTATAAAATTAAAATTAAGAATTGTTTAATATTATAATAAAATAGAATTCTCATAAAAATATAAACTCGTTTAATTATTAAATTAAATTATATAATCTGTGAGTAAGAGTTATAAAAAATATTTTTAAAAAAATATTTATAAATATTATAAAATAATAGATTATTTTAAATGTAAAAAATTATTTCTATAAAAAAATAAAATTCTTAGAAAATAATTAATAATAAAAATAAATTATAGTATATTAGTAGATATATCAATTATATAATTATATTCTATTTTATATTTATAAAAACTATAATTTATAAAAAACAAGATTTATTTATTTAAAAGAATTAACATAATGATTTACATTAAAATAAAACTAAATCTAAACTTAATAATATTTAGAAAAACTACTACATAGTTACTCGGTTTTATAAAAAGGTTTATAAACTAATTAAAAAAATAATATTTACTCAAAAAGAATTAATATATTAAAAATTAATTATATAAATTTAAAGAATATCTATAAAAGCTTTATAAAATTATATTAAAAATATTATAGATAGAAATAAAACATCTTTTATTAAAGTTTATTATTATCATTTAAAATTTAATAACTTAGTGCATATAAATTTATCATAAAAAATTGAAAATAAAAAAAATATATATAATACTAATTTTAACTGTCTATAAAAGTCTAGATCCGGGAAAATTAATAACATAATTATCCGAAATAAAATCAGATATAAACAATAAATTTACAATAATCTTCAGACTTATAAGAAATATTAATTAATAAATAATTTAATAAAATTTATTATTATATATACTTATAAATATAAATATTCTCTATAATAAAAATATCGGAATTCATATTTAATTAATAAAACTTTAAATAAATAAATTTAATAATCTTAAATTTAATATAATTTAATATAATATATTTATTAATAGTTATAATATTAATTTAAATATAATAAATAATTTCAATAAGAAAAGATTTATATTTATAAAATAAATATAAAATTTTATAATAGTATTATCAGATAATTTCAAAATATAATTTTTATTTAATAATAAATTTTTAAGTTTAATCTTAATAAAAATATAAAGTTTTAAATAAGTCAATAATATACTTTTCTAATTAATATATGTAGCTTAATTAATATAATTAATTTTAATTTTAATTTATATAAAAAATAAAAAAGTATTATATAATTTAATTAAACTTTTTTTAATTTTATAGTTAAGAGGAAAAGTATTTTTATAATGAACTATATTCTTATTAATAAAATATATTCTAATTAAAATTTAATAAATAATTATTTATTATAGTCAGATATATATATATTAATTATTTTAAAAAGATATATATTAAAAATAATATACTTAAATATTATATACTACTTTCTAATATATTAATATTTTTTAAATAATCTAAAATATAAACATTCAAAATAGAATTAAACAGGAATATATATTTAATTATAAATAAATAATTTATATTAAGGTATAAAGTAGTATAAAATTTAATTATATTTAAACCGGTATTAATAATATCCTGATGTTTATATTTATAATATTATATAATCTTTAAAAAAGTATATATTGAGATAAATAAATTTAATACTATTTATCTATTAAATATTAACTATTATTATTAAAACTAACCATGTAACTTATAATATATACTTATATTTAAATGTATTTATATAATTTATTATTAAATAAAAATATAATATTATATTTAATATAGAATACTACTAAATAAAGTAGCTTAATATTTAAAATATAAATATATTTATAATTATTAGAATTAGTATTTTTTGAATTATATTTTATTTAATTATTAAAATAAGTATTAATATTATATATATTATTTTAATTTTTTATATATAATTATTAGTATTGTGTACAGTAAATAAATCTTTATTAATAATATAAATAATTATTACAGCTGAAGAATAAGAATAAAATTAATTATTTCTTTTTATAAAAAAGGATAGAATATATAATAGAAATAAATATTTTTAATAGTTTATAAGATATTACTAAGAATAGTTTATTTAAAATTTATCAACAGGCTGCTGGATTTTAAAACATTTATAAAAAATATCAAAAGATTTATACTAAAAATATAATAATTATTATAATTATAAATATAATATTATAATATTATCTAGTGAAAGATTTATTAAAAAAACTCTAATTATTAAAATATTTAATGAATTTTTTCAAAACTATATTTTGAAAAATTAAAAACATCCTATAAAAAATAAATATTAAAATAATTTTGAATTATATTAATTTAATTAAATATATTATTAATTTACATAGTTTAAGAGTTATAAATAATATTTAAAATAAAATAGTATATAGAATAGTTAACATATTAATATATAAATAAATTAAAATATTATATTTATTTGAAATATTAATTAAATTTCAATAATTTATTTATATACAATGATAAAATTACTTATAAGAATAAACTTAAAAATCATTTTAAATAATAGAATTACTATTCTAATTTATAATAGTTTTAGAATTTATTTCTTTATTATTTATTTTTTAAAATAACTATTCTTTATATTAGATTATAAAACTCTAATAATTTTTAATCTAAAATTATTATAATAATTACAATAACAGATAATATAATTATTGTTAAAATTATTATTTCTGCTATAACTAAAATTATAATTATCTTTATAATAATTATAGTAACTGTAGCTACAGCTGCAGGTATATTTATTTTTATTAAAATTATTATTACAATCTAGATTATTGTAACTAGTATATTATTATATAGTAGATTAATTAATATTAAAATATTTATTGCCATTTTAATTTAAACTATTATTAATCTACTATATAATTTAATAAAAAAATATGATTTTATATTAGCTTCTTATTAAATAAATTAAATAAATCTCTAATAATAAAATTATTAAATATTATGTTATTATTATAATAAAAAAAATTAAAAATAAATATTTTTAATATACCTAGAAATAATAATATTAATTATAAATATAAATATAGCAACTAGATTCTGTTTTAGTTATATTAGGAAATATTTTAATATACGTTTTAATAATAGATATATATATAAAAGGTCTGGTTTATTTATAATTAATAAAATTATATAAAAAAGGTTTTTAAAATTATAAGTTTGATTTATTTTTATAAACTGGTTTAATATTAAATTTATAAATAATAAAAAATTATAATTTTAGATTATAATTATATTAATTTTTTATAATCTATATGTAACTAGAAAATCCTATTATTTTTTTAATATTCTTTTAATATAAAAAAAATATACTAGTTAGGTTTGATAAAAACGAAATTAAAATTTTATTTAATATTATAATGATATAAATCTATAAATCTTTTAATTTGTTTTACTAAATTATAAATAAATTAGTCAAAATATCATTTATTTATTTTATATTTTATTATATACTCTATATTAAAATAATATAAAGCAATTATAGTATTTTTTTGAAATAAAGTTTAATAAAATTTAATAAAGAAGTTTATTTAATTCAGCTAGTTTAATATTTTATTTATAAATAATAATAAATAATAAGTTTAGATTATAATTATATATTTAATTTTTTATAATCTATATATAATAAAAGAATATTAGTTTTGTTTTTAATATAAAAAAATAGATATACTAGCTGGACTTTATAAAAACTAAAATAAATACTTTTTAATATTATAAAGATTATATTTATATTAAGATACTCTAAAATAATTATACTATTTTATTTTTAAAAAATATTAATAAACGTTATATAAATTTAAAATAATTAATTACTTTATTTATTATATTATATAATAATTTTATTTATATAAATTATGTTTTTTTTTATTTAATTTTTCTGAAATAATATTGAATATAATTTATTTATAATATTATCTTTTAAATTTTTAATTTCTTTTAAGATTTATAAATTATAATTATAAAAAATATAGAATTCAATGATATTTTTTAATATTATAAAAAATAACAAAGGTATTATATTTTTTCTTTAATTTATTATTTTTATTTATATAGTATATTAATGATATAATATAATTTTTATTTATTAAATATTTTTAAGTTTTTTAAAATCTTTATTTATTTTTAGTAGATACTGGTTAATGTATAACTAATTTATTAAGTATACTTATTTTTTATAATTAAAAAATATTTAATATAAATTATTAATATATAATTTATATAACTTTAATATTTTTTAATTTTTTTAAATAATACTCTTTTTATATAGTTTATAAAAGTTATAATAATAAAAAAATATTATTAGTTTTTCAGAAGTATTTTTATTTCAAATTAATAAATCCTTTTAAATTTTATTAGAGCCTGATTGTATATATGAATATTTATTTTATTATTGTTTTAATATATTATTAATAAAAATAAAAATTTATATTTTTGTTATTTTTAAAATTTATATAATAGACTTTATAATATTTTATTAATAGGATAAAAACAAGTAAATATTTTAAGAAATCTTCTATTTTTAATATTTTTATAATTTATTTATAATTTAATATATATTTTAATATTATAAATATATATATTGTTTTTTAAATTGCTGAATTGTTTAATTAAAATAAACAAAAGTTTAAAACCCCTTTCAAAATAATATTTAGTTATTAGTTTTTATAGTTTTCTATTTTATTTGTTTTTAAAAAACTAGAATATAATTTAAATAAAAAATAATAATTATTATTTTTAATAAATTGTTTATAAATATAATAATTTAATAAACTAGATAATTTTTAAATTAAATAATATAACAATTATATATATATAGAATTAATTATTATTCATTTAATATTTCTACAATTATTATATTATATTATAAATTATATAATATAATTTTCCAATTAACTAGACTACTAGCTAATTAATATATTTTTAATATAAGCAGTAAGTCAGCTATATAAGTCAGTTACTATATTAAAGCTTATCCGTATCTTTAAAAGTAATACTATCTAAGTAGCTACTATTAAAAATATCTAAATTATTTAAACAATTAGTAGAATAAGAGGGCAGACTCGGCTTAAAAGTTAAAACTATTTAAAAACATTATATAAAAACTGTTTATAAAACTGTATGTATTTGTTAAGTTCTTTTATTAATACTTTAAGATTACTTAAACAAATTTAAATTCTATAAGAATATTAAAGCTAATTTATATAAATTAATTTCTATCGAGAAAGAATTATTCAAAAAATAAATTATATTATTAGATTAATATAGTATATTATTAAAGTACTTTTAAATCTATAAAATAATAAATCTATTACTTTAAAAATATAATTAAAATAAAATTATCTTTATCAGATTAAACTAGATTACTAATTATATTTTAAAATATAAGGTTTTATAAACTTAATATATAATAATATTAATAAAGATATTTATAATTTTAATGAAACTGGTTTTATTATTGATATTCTAGTTATTACTAAAATTATTATATCAAGAGAGATTTGTTTTATATAATTAAAGAATTATAAATAAATAATATTTATTAAACATATTGATACTGCTGGATCAATATTATTAATATATTTAATATTAAAAATAAAACTATGTATTTAAATTTCGTATAAGAAAAGTCTATTATCTTTCTAAAGTATTATTATATTATTAAATAAATAGTTAATATAAGAGATTAGTAAAATATAACTTCAAGATTATTTTTTTATATTAAAATATAAAGAACAGGCTAATATAGTTTTTTTATATTTAATAGATATAATTCTTACTTAATATCTTAATTCAACAATATATATTATTAAACTCATATTATATACATCTATAGACCTGCTAATTTGTTATATCTATATCAGTTTTTAAATATTTTATAAATCTTTTATCTGTAAAAAAGATTTGTAAAAATGAAGTTTAATAACTTATTTATACAGAAAATTATTATATTAAAAAAATTAGTTTTCTTAATATATATCTGAATACTTGTATTTAAATATTTTTGAAGTTTTAGATTTTATTTTTTTAGATTTGAGTAAGATACTAGAAAATATAATTTGTAAAAAAAACTAGCTGTCTAAGCAGTTAAAATATTTTTTTTTGTTTTAATTTTTTTTAAAAATACTAAAGAATTTAAAATATTTTAAGAAATATAAGTATATACTATCTTAATTATTTTAATAATAAGATAAACTAGCTATACTAATACAGTTAGTCTTATTATATATTTTTAAAATTTTAAAGATTATTTTAAATTATATAATAGTATTTAAATATAAAAGTTACTAATTATATAAAGTTTTAAAAAAATAAACTACTAAATAAAAATAAAAGTAATATTAAATAAATAGTTTAAATAGTTTGAGTATATATTTAAGAATTTTAATTCTATTAGTATATTGGAAGAATAAGCTGGGGATTAATTTTAATAAATAATTCTATATTAATTTCTATAGTTTTAAAATTATTAAAATTATATTTGTATTTAAATAATTATATTAAAGATTATTAACATAAAACAAATATAGATTATATAGAATTTTAATTTTTTTAATTAAATATAACTTTTAAAAATTCTAAATATTTTTTTTTCATATTTCAACTTTTTATAAATTTATTTTTTTAAGTATATTAAACTATATTTAAGTTTATAAATAATATTAAAATTATTTTACTTAAAATTTAATTATTATATATAATTACTTTATAGTAAATATTTTATTAATTTATATTATTATTATAAAATCTTTTATTATTATTTTTAAAATTTATTTAATTATATATATTATAATTTTGAACATATATATAAATTAAAAATTTATATTAATTCTAATTTTTTTAATAGATAAATATTATTATACTGTTATTTAAAATTGAAATATTTTATTATAGAGATATAAATATTAAATAAAAATATATGAGTTTAAGACTAAAAGTTATTAAAATTATATTAATGTTTTAGTAAACATTATTTTATTTTTCAAAGCTTTTAAAAATTTATCTTAATAATTAAAAACTTTTAATTATATTTACTAATTTCAAAGTTATTTTAAAATAATACTTAATGTAAAAAAGTATAAATTCTTTAATAAAAAAATATTAGTTTTTTTAATTTAATATTAATTTCTTTAAATACTTTTAAAAATAAATTTATAAATTAAAAAATAAATAAAATAATAAAATAATAAATAAAAATTTAAAAGAATTATAATATAAAACTTTATTTTTTTATTTAATAATATTATTTCAAGTATAAATAAAATTAATTATTACTAGTATAGAAAAGTTAAAATTTTTTTTTAAATAAATATATAAAAAAAATAAAAAAAAAACTATTATAAATTAATAATAAAAAAATAAAATATTGAAAAAGAATTAATTTTGTATTTCATGTTTAGTATTTATTTTTTAAATATTTAATAAAGTTTTAAAATTTTAATTATATAATATTTTTTTACTATTCTTCTTAATTAATCAAAAAATAATTAATAAGTTTTATAAAAGAATTATTAATTAGAAAGTTTTTAAATATACTTATTAATTCTTAAAAATAAAGTTTATTATAACTAATAATTATTCTTTTATAATATCTATTTTTAATAATAATTTAGTTTTGGCTTTTATATAATAAATATAAATAATCTAATTATATTTTAAATATTAATGAATTTTATTAAAATTATTTAATATTATTAATATTATAAAAACAAATTTTTATATATTATAAAATTAATCTAAAAATTAAAATTAAATTTTAAAATTTAATTAATAAGATTTAATAAAATTTATAATTTGTATTTGAAATATAATTAAGACAAATATATAGAGCTCGAGAAACCTATTAATAATAATTATTTTTTAATAATTCTAAAATTATTTTAATAAACAGCTGGAATAATAATATATATAAACTCGCTAGTATTTAACTAGCTATTCCGATTTAATTTTAAAAGAAAGTATAAATAGAGTCAAATAGATACTATTATTATTATTATTATTATTATTATTATTTCTATAAAACCTAATTTATATAATATATATTACTAGATTTGAATAAAAATACTAATTAAAAACTACTTTTTATATCTGATACAGATACTATAAATATATTACCAAATTATTTAATTTCATAAATATATTTACTATCTTCTAATCTTATATAAATTATATTTCAAATACTCTTTTTAATATCTGTTTTATTATCTATCTAGATAATATTTTTATTTATTTATAAATTAAACAAATATAAAATATATATTTATAAATATTTTATATAATTATATATAAATATTAATTAGTACTAAAAAAAAATAAAAATAATTTTGATAATTTCATTTCATAACTTTTAAAGATAATAAAAGTAAATTAAAATTATTAGATTTTAATTGAAGCCGATAAATATATATAAAATCTTTAAGTTAATATAATTTACTAATTTTTATTATAGAGTTAGTAAATAATATTTATTTATTTATTTTAATTTAACAGGGTTTATAAACTATTAATAAAAAACTAAAATTTTAATAAAATTAGAAACCTAGCTTTAAATAATAGAATTATTTTTATAAAAAAAATAAAAAGAATAAAAAATATAATTTATAATTTAAACTATATATTTTAGTTAGTACTTACTACTACTAAAATAGTTTTATTTATAATTATGAATTAAATTTAAAATCCATATTTTATATTTTATAATTAGTATAATTATTTTTTCATTATAATAGAATAATATCTTATATTATATTAATGTTTTAAAAAAAAATTATTAATATAAAATAATCTTGCATAGTAAATAATCAAAACTTATTTATAATTAAAAAACGTTTGAAATAATAATATTATTATTTTAAAATAATATACATATTTAATTATAATAAAATTAGATTATAATAATTTAAAAATATATTTAAATTTCAGATATATATATTTGAGAGAAATATTTATTATATTTAATTCTAGTATTAAGTATTAGTTAAAAAATATAATCTAGCTAATATATTTAATTAATTATTTAATTTTATATTCATTATATTAGATTTTATAAAACTCTATTGATTATATATAATCTCTAGACTAATTAATAAATAAAATATTGAACTTAAATACTAAAATATTATTAATAAATTTATTAAATTATTGTTTAAAATAATTTAATTTACTGGCTTTTAATAATTTAATTTATATATAATATTATTATATATAATATTACTAAATATCTTCTAAATATAATACTACTAAAATTATAGTAATAATTATAAAATAATATTAATTAATCTAATTTTTTTATAAAGTAGATCCAGTAAATAAATTAACTAAAATATTAATCTGAATAATAAATATCTATAAATTATATTTTTTAAAAACCTAAATATATAGTAATAATCTATTACAATAGATATATTTTTTAAATATTATAATAAAGTAGTAATAAAATAATAATTTAATTGAGAATTAATTTAATTATATAATCTTATCTAAAATTAGATTATTATTATTTAAGATTCTTTTTAATTATTAATATCTAGAAAAAATAAATTTTTAAATCTATATTAGTTTTAAATATGAATATTATTTATTTAATATTATATTTAACTAAAAGTTTTATAGTAGTTTAATAAACTTCTATTTAATAAATAGATTTATATAATAAAAATTAATACTGAAAACTATATCAAATAATATATAATAACTTCTAGTATTCTATTTAAACTTATAATAATATTAATATACTTATTATCTCAGATATTATACTAAACCTAACTTTTATATATTTTATAATATTTTAATTATTTTAAAGAGCCTTTAATATTTTACAGATAACTTATTTAATATTATATTTATTTAAAAGATTTTATTTATATTAACTCTCTAAATTAATATTTTAGGAATATATTAATATTACATTTATTAAATCATATATTATTATTTATACTGGATTTTTAATAATATAATGATTATGAACTAAATAGGTTTAAAAAAATATTTAAAACTATAATAAATTATATTTATTTTATTAGTGATAAATAGTATAAAAATACTTTTATAATATAATTTCTTAAAAATGAAACTAATATAATTAATAATCTTACTGAATTATAAAAAAGAATTAAATTTATAGTATTCAGAAATATATTAAAATTATATAAGATAATTACTATTTTTAACTTATTTAATTCTAATGTTTTTTCATTAATTTATAATAATATAATTTTATAAATATTACTTAATTAAACAATAGATAAAGAATTATTATAGAGAGATATATCAGTAACTATTAGCGTTTAAATACTCTAAGATTATATATTTTTATTATATTAATAAAAACTATATAAACTATAATCTTATAATATATAATATAATTATTTTTCTTTATAATCTTACTAGATTATTATGAGAAGATTTCAAAATAAATATATTTATTAAATTTATAAATAAAAACTATATACTAGATTTATGTAATAACATTAAATATAATGTAGTAAAATCTAGACTAAAAGATTTAAAAAAAATATATAGAAAAGTTTAAATTTTATCATTTAATGATTTAAAATTTGAAACTAATTAAAACAAATTAATTTATTTTTATTTTAATTATTATTAAAATTATAATACTAATTAAACATAATTTAATTTAGTATTATAAATGAAATAAATATTAAAATAAATATTTTTAAAATCTTAAATTTATTAAAACAAAAGAGTAAAAAATATAAAGAGAAAGATTTTTAATTTTTCTAGTATTAAACATTTATTACTTATTTCATTTAATCTGTTATTAAATTTTTATATTAAAGTAAAATAGTTTTTATAAAAAGTTCATATTTATTTTATTATTACTTTAAATTTATTTTAGTATATTAAAATTATTACAAAATAATTATTTTTTAAAATTATAAAATACAAAGTTCTAAAATTAATTTTATTTATTAATATAAATATCATTAATTATTTAACTCATATCGTTATACTTAATTAATATATTATTATAATATTATTCTATAATAATTTCAGTTTTTTATAAAATAAAAATCTAAATTTAATTATATTAATAACAATATTTATAAATAATAAGAATTATAATTATAAGATTATATAATATTTCTAAATTATTATTAAAACATTTAATAAAAAAGTAAATATTAATAATTCTAATATTCTTATAATTAATATTTATTCTAAAAATTCTATAATAGTTTTTATAAATAATAAATAAAAATATTATATATTTAAATTATATATATATTATTAAAAAAAATAAAATATATAAATATATATATTTTTATTAATTATTTTGTTTTTATTATATAAAAGAAAAGATTTCATTTTAATAATATTATTAAATAAAAAAAGTGTATTATTAATTTTTATAAAATAAATTCCTGAATTATATTTAATATATATTTAAAAATTCTTTAAATTAAAATAATATATTTGTTTATTAATTCATTGTATATTAATGATATTAATATAGTCTACTAGTGGTTTATTAAAATAAATTATTGTAAATAATTAATAATAATAGTATATTATAATTAAAAAGTCTTTAATAGAAGTATTATATAATACTAGAAAAATATTCTATCTATTTGATATTATATAGATTTAGTATTTAAAAATTTAATCCATATTAAAATCTATATTTGTACTAATATAATTATTTTATATCCTTTTAAGAATTATCTCAAGTCTCTGTATAGAAGATTCTTATATTTTTATAAATTAATATTATAATTCATATTAACTTTTATTATAAAATATTCAAGTTAATATATTACTTTTTTAAGATTAATTTTATTTACTAATAAGATTTAAATAATATACTATTGAAAATTACTAAAATTTAAAATTTAAGTTTATTAAAATTAAATATTAAAGATATATTATTTTATAAATAAGACTTATTAAAAAGAATATTTTTATATATCTTAATTTTATATAAAGAATTTTTATAAATCTTAATATTTTCTATATTAATTAAAAAGTTATATTTTATTATATTTATTTAAATTATTAGAATAAAATTTATTTAAATTTCCTATTAAACTAATTATTTTTGTTTATAATATCTATCAATTATTTATTAAACATAAATAATTGTATTAATCTATTCAATTAAAAGTATTTTATTTTCTTTAAATATTATATAAAATTTATTATATAATTAAAATATATTATATAAGTTTAATTATCTTATAATAATATAAATTATTATTTTATTAGTATTAAGTATTATTATTATTAAAGAATTTAATTTATATTTAATAAAAGTGATTTTAGATATTTAATAAATTTATGTATAATAATAAAAATTTAATTAAGTTTTTATTAATATACATATATAATAATACTATTGGAAAATTAAAAATATATGATAAATTATAATAAATTATATAATTAATAATTTTAAAATTTATAAATTAAATATATTCAATGAAAAAGATATTAATGTTTTATATTATAATCCCAATATATAATAAAAGTTTTAAATATTTCTATATATTTAGTAAGCTCTTAATGTTAATAATTGATTATATCAAAAAAATTAAAGTTTTATTATTATAAATAAATTTAGTAAATATATAAAATTTATTTTTATTAAATGTGCACAGATATATAATTGAAATTTATAATTTATATTTAATTTATATCTAAATTATGGTATACTATATTCCCTAAATATTTAGAATATTAAAACTATTTTAATATTATATATTATTTAACAATTACTAATATTTTATAATATATTTTTTGTTATATTTATTAATTTTTTATTATATTTATTAATTTTTTATTTTATAAATATTATTATTTATAGAAACTATTTTAATAATATTAATTATTATAAACTGAATAATATTATTATAAAATATATTATATATTATATTTTTATTTATATACTATATTTTAAATATCGTATTTATTAAACAAATTCTAATATAATAAATAATAAATAATTCTTTATTTAATATATTAATATTTCTAATCTGATTAATAAATTTAAAATTATTCAGTAATTTATACAAAATATTTTATTTTTTATGCTTATAAACTAGGTATCATTTTGATTAGTTTATTTTACTTTATTATTTTTTTAATTAATTTTTATCTTTACTAACTCTAGATTTTTATATTAATTAATCTAATTTTAATATTTAATAGTTCTTACTAATTATATATATTTTATCATATTATTCAAAAAACCTTATTATATTTTTATTTTAAAATTCTTTAATATTTTAATATTTATATTATAATAAATACTTTTATAATTTTTATATATATATAGTTATTATAAATACTAGATTCTAGAATAATTATTTTATATAAAACTAAATATTATTAGAATTTATATACTAGGTTTTTATCAGCAGCTGCTGGGACTTAGATACTTTAGAATTATATATCTCTATCTTATCTATAAGAACTGTATAGACTATAATTCTATAATATAATATAACTACTTTTTTTCTAAATTATTATATTTACAGGTTCTAAGTCCAGAGCTTTAATCTATATTATTTGATTATTCCCCTACTTTAGAAATAGTATATTAAAATTCAATATTTCATTTTTTATATTCAATATATTTTAGTATTTTTATAATTAGACTGCAGGCTGTAATTTTAAATATAATTTTTAATTAGTTTATTAATATTGAAATAATCTATAAATAACTATTTATATTATTATTAATACTCATTTTATTTCTTTATTTTATTTTTTTATTTTATTTTGTATTTTACTTTAATTATCTAAACCGACTCAGTTGCTAGATCTGTTTTTTAAATTTAAATAAATTTAATATTATTAATTTACTAGCTTAATTAAAAAAACAATTGTTTTGATATTTTTATCTACTATAATTATAGATTTATAAATATTATTCAAAAATAATGCTGGTTATAATTATTAGATATAAAAAGTCCAGTAGATATTAATAGTAGTTAATTACAAAGAAATTATTAATTAATATACCTTATAATTTATAAATATATTTATTTTAATTTTATATATAATAGAATTAAAATTACTATATTATAATATAACTATATATATAAATATTTAAACCTTTTTGAACTTAATGTCATATATTTATTTTATAAAATATATAAATAATATATAATTATTATATAGAATATTATTATTAATTATAAAAAAATCTAGATAATTATTTTAGTTATAAAATATTAATTAGATTATATATAAGATCTATTTTATTATTATATAAATTAAACTTATATATATTTTTATACTATAAATTAAATTCTTAATTAATTAATAAATATTTTCTAAATATTTATTTAAAATCTTAATTGTATAATTTCTATAATAAACTAATTAAATAAACTATTATAAATTATGAATAAAATCTAATAATAATAATAATATTATTTTTAAAATAATTATTTAATATATCAAAATTATTTAAATCTATTAAATTATCTAAATTTTCTTTTATTAAATTTTTATTTAAATTTCATACTTACTGGCCTTCTTATAAAGTTAATTAGAAACATTAGATTAAAACCTAATTTAATTAAAAATAAAATTATATTGCTAGAAAATATTTCTGTTATCAGATTTTATTAGATTATATTTTTTATATTCATTCTTATCTTATTCTATGCTCTATCCATTCAATTATAATTATTAAAAAAATATATAGAGTTATAAAATAGATTTATAAAAATTTATTAATTCATTTATATTATTTTAATATTTATATGTACAATACCTGAGTTATTTACTATTATCGTAAATGTTACTATTTTTAATATATATTTCTTATATAATTTATAGTATGGTATAATCAATAATAAATATTATAATATAAAAGATTAGTAAATACAAATATTTAGATTTTAATAATAATATTACTTCTAATTTTAAAATATTTATTGAATATTATATATATAGTCTTAATAATATATTATATAATTTTTTTATTTCTACTAATAATAGTATCTATACAAAACATTATAAAATTATTTTTTTATACAGTATTTAGTCTCTTCAGTCAGAATTATACTAAACTTATTTTTAATATATAATTTCATTCTTCTAATATACTACAAAATATTTAAATTAATAAAATTCTTAAACATTTATAAGAAATTTAATATTTTATTTATATAATTACTACTATGTATTAATATAAGTATTATTATAATAATACTTTTAATAATCTTTATCATATTTTCAGTTTATCTATATAAAAATTTTTTAGCTTATATTTACTATAATAATTAATAAAATAACTTTAATAAATATTTTATATTATAATTTATATTTATATTTATATATTAAATTCTGAAAATTATTACCTATTATTTTTATTATTTTTATTGACTCTATATATCTGTAGACTACTAATATCTAATTTATAAAATCGTAGAATTACAGCAGCTATATTATATATTTAATAATAATTAATCCAGCTACTAAATATATTAAGATTTACTTTTTACATAACAAATCTGAGACTGAAGATATATTTATTATATTTAATTTAAACTATTATATTTAAATAAATTACTATTTGAAGAACTAATATATTAATAAAAATGTAAAAATCTTGAAATTGATTATTTAAATTATAAATCAAAATATTAAAATGTTTATAATTGTGTGATTAATTTCTAAAAGTAATAATGATTTTAGATATTATAATAATTATATTTACTAAATTATTTATATAATATTATTTAATAATAGTATATTAAAATTTATATTATTATTTATTATTACTATTATTAATTATATTTTTAATTATTTTATTATTTCTAGAAATAAAACTAGAAATAATTTATATGAAAATAAAAACAAAATTATTAATTTTATAATTTTATGCTATTACTAGATTATATATAAATGTTTAATTATTAGATATAAAATAATAGTTTTGAATATATATAAATATATATCTATAAAATATAGTTTATTATATAGCTCAGCTATTTTATTAATTATAAAAAAATTATAAACAAATTATAACATTATTTTAAGAACTTAGATTTATTTTGAAAAGATATTTTATTTATACTATATTACTGTATATGAATTATAAATTGAAAACAATAATTATAATATTCAAGATTTTAGTAATCTAATCTTTATTTAAAATTATGTCTAATATATTTTATAAAAGATAATTATATTATATATATTAAATCTACATTTTCTAAAAAATATTAACTATAATTAAATATTCGTTGATTTATTAATTTAATTATGATTAATTATTAAATTAATTATATATAATGATATTTAGACTCTTCTTATAATATTACTAACTCTATCTTTTTTTTTAATAATTTAAAAATATTTATTTAAATAAATATAAATTATAACTAAAGATTCTAATTTTATGTAAAAATTCTTTATTATTATTTTATACTCTAAACAAAGTTTATATTAAAAAATTAAAAATTATATAAACTTATCTTTTTATATTATAATATTTTTAGAAACTTTTTCTAGTTAATTTATTAGATTCATAATCTATACTAATGATATATAAATTTAATATTTTACAATAAATTTTATTAATTAGTTTAATTTTATAATATTTTATAAGATATATTTTTTTATAATCTAATTAAAATTTACATAGCTGTATTGTAGAAGTTTTAATTTTATTCTATTAATTACATAAAATAAATTATTTAGTTTTTAACTACATAAAATAAATTATTTATTTTTCTATAATTCTATTATTATATAAATCTCTAGTAGAAGTTTAAAAAAGTTTTATAAGTTATTTTATTTGACTATATTAAATTTACTAATTAAAGTATATTCTGATTTTAAAATAATTATAAAAATAAATATATTTATATAATAGATATGTTTTATAAAACTTTAAAATAATCTAGATTTATATAAATAAAAGTTTTAAATTTTTTCTAATTCTGTAATATATATTTCTAGTTATATTATTAAACATATATTAATGATCTATTATAATAATAATATATAATTTATAATACTTATTAATTATTAATATTATAATTGTTAATATTTATACTACAGCTATATAATCATTTACAACTATATTTTAAAAAATTATTATAAATATTAAAATATATAATTTCAAAATAATAAAAGTCTATTAACGTATTTTTTATTTTATATGAAAAACTTATTTTATTTCCATAAACAAATAGATTTATATAGTAAACGTTAATATTAAGTATTATATTGAATATTTTAAAATATACTGAATAATATATAATAAGTACTAGTATTTTAGTTATAATTTTAATAATCATTATATACTGGTTATCTTATATTATTATAAAAATAATTTTAATGTATATTATAATACTCAGATGAATTAATAAATAAATTAATATTTATACTATTTATTTTTATACTATATTTTATTAATATTTAAGTCCTATAAAATAATCGTTTACAGATTATATTAAATAATATATTTATAAAGTATTTATGTTAATAATTGGTTTAAATAAGGTTTTTTGTAATATAATAAAAAAGGTATATATGGATATAATAGAAAAATTTAATTACTTATTTATATATATATGATATGATATTATTTATATAGTTTTTCAAATATAATATTAGGTAAATATTTTAATAGTAATTAATCTAGCTGCTTTTAAAGTTTATCTCTAATATTTTACAAATACTTTATATAATATTATATTTTTCTGAAATTCTTTATTTATTTTAGCTATCTTAATTTATACTATTTTTTAAAAATGTATTAATAGTAAGGTAATCGAATTATATATTATTTGTTATATTAAGTTTTCGGTAATAGAATTCTTTAAAAAATAAGATCTATAGCTGACTTCTTAATTCTTATGAAAAATAATATTTTTTAATAAAGCATTATAAAATATAATATAAATTAAGAAAAATACAGTAATATTTAATATTTTTATTTCTAATTGAATTTCATTTTTTTCAGAGTATACTAATATGATAGAATTTATTTATAAATCTAGATTTATATAAATTACTTATTAACTTAATAATAATTTATATTTTACTAGAGATAAATAGTATAAAAATATTTTTATAATATAATTTATTACAAGTCAAGATCATATTATTAATAGTCTTATTAAATTGTTAGATATAATTAAATCTATATTTTCTTAAAATATATTAGGATCATATAAGATAACTACTACTATTAATTAATATAAATATAAAGTGTTTTATAATTTATTTTAATAATAAACTTTTATAAATATTATTTACTTAAAAAATATATATAAAATTATTATATATCTTTATTTTACCTATAAGAGCTGTATAGATTATAATCCTATAATATAATATAATTATTATTCTTCTAGATTACTTTATCTATATGTTCACTACTGTAATTTCTTTATCTTTAATTATTAATAATATTATATATATCTTAATCTAGAAAAGCCTTTAGAATAATTTAATATTATTTATTCACATTATATACTTTTTTAATATAGATTCCAAATACAAAAAATAAATTTTATTAGTAACAAAATAAATAATAATTAATTCATAACCTGAATCATAAAGTAATAAAACTTAATATTTTTGAATAGTATTATATTATACTTAAATATATATTTAATATTACAGCTGAATAAATAAAGTTTTATTTTAATTATAATAGTATTATATAAAAATAAGTTAATTATTTTAACTGAAACAAGTATACATAGTTATATAGATAAAGCAGTTATATAATTAATATATAATAATTATTATAAATAGTGAAAAGAAAGATTATCTAACTTTATATTAATCCTATCTTCTGAACTCTTTGGAAAATTAGTTATATAATTTTTAGAAACTTTATTATATAGCTAGCAGATATCTTTTTAAATAAGATTAATAATTATATTAATCTATAAAAACGAATAATAATATAATTGATTAAAATCTTTAGAATTTAATAAACCTAAGTACCGTAATCAGCTGCTGATTATAGACAAAATTAAAAATTAAAAATTAAACAAAATAATTATTAAAAACCTTCGTAATTTAAACTAAAATAATTATTAGAAGTTCTAGTAATTTAAATTAATTTATATTCAATAAAGTTTAGTATATTGAATATACTGTAATAAACTAAAAACCCTAGAATATAATAAAACTATATCTAATATTAATTAGATAAAAAACTATAGTTTATTAAAAATACATTTAAAAATAATATATTATTTAAAAATTTAGTATTTTAATTATATTTTATAAAATTTAAAAAATATAATTAAAATAATTATAACTAGTATATAAATTTTCTCAAATAATAGTTTTAACAATTTTCTTTTATTAAACTTAATATCAAAAATTAATTAAATTATTATATTAATTTTAAAACCTCAATGAATTAGAGAATAAAAAAACTAATGAGTTAAAAATCTTTGATCGTAAGAACTATATAAAATTAAATAATAAATATACCTAAAAAATATTGTATAAAAATATTACCTTCTTAATAATTTTGAAAAAGAATAAATATTTATATAATTTATATAATTAGAATTATTATATAAAATAATAAATAAATTAATCTTTATTCTAAATCTATATAAATTTTATTAATAGTTTTTAAAATAAAATATTCTACTTTTTTTAAAATATTTTAGTATAAATTATATAAGAAAATTTAAAATCGATAAATAATTATTTTATTCATGTATTTATAATTTATTAAAAAAAAGTAAAACTATTATAAATTATTAAAAACAAATGAAACATTTAATAAATTCATATTATTATAATAATAAATAAAAATTAAATTTACTTTTTATTTACTCTAACTAGTATATTTATTATATTTATATTAAAAAAATATAATCTTTTATTTATATATAGATTATAAAAAACTAAATATAATTAGAATGTAAAATTATTTATCACCATTATTTATAATAATAAAATATTAAATTAGTCTACTAAACTAAAAATATTTATTAAATTTAATTTATATTATATATATTATCAGATTTAAATAAAACAATAATAAATAATAATAAACTATTTTTTATATGTAATATAAATATTATAGATATATTTATTATTTTCTAATGTTATATAAATTATATTTAAATAATTATTTTGATTTCTGCTTTATTATTTATTTTAGTAATATTTTTATTTATTTATAAATACAAATCAATTAAAAGTATCTAATTATACTTTAAGCTGATAAATATATATAAAATTATTAGCGTTTTAAAATTTACTAATTTTTATTATAGATTTATTAATAATTATTTATATATTTATTTTATTTTAATAAATATTATAAGAAATTAATAAAGAAATAAAAATATAAACTTTTTAAAAAATAATTATAATACAATTAGAGAAGAATGTCTAAATAATAAGTATATATTTTTATAAAACAAAATTTATAATTTAAAAAATATATATTATTCATTATTACTACTAAAATCTTTTTATCTATAATGAAAAATTAATTTAGAAAGAAATAGCTTTTATTTTATAATTAATATTTTATTATTTATTTTTAAAATATAATAAATATAGAAAGATATTATATAATAAATAAATAAAACTTTTCTATAATTATACAAGGTTTTAAATAATAATATTATTATTTTAAAGAAAATGTATATTTAATTATAATAAAAATTAGATTATAATAATTTAGATATATTTTTGAACTTCATTCTGAAAACATTAAGCTTTAAATATATATATTAAATGAAACTATTTTATATATATTAAATGAAACTATTTATTATATTTAATTTTATTTATTAATATTAGTTAGAAAGGTATAATCTAATTAATATAGTTAATTAATAATCTAGTTTTATATTTATTATAGAAAGCTTTAAATAGAAATTATTATTATTCATTATCCAGCCTAAATTCAATTAAAAATTAGTATAAAATTAAAAATATATTCTAAATAAATTAAAAATAAAAATAATCCAAATAATATAATATATCTAGTTTCTAGAATAAATATAAGTTTATTTATAAATAAAAATAAACTATTTTATAAAAATAATAAATTATGTGAATAAAATATTTAGATAAACTTTAAATAAATATAATTGAATTTATTATATAGATTATATAATAATATTAGCTGTTAATATAATTCAATAAATGATTAAATAAACTTATTATAATATTCCAATATAGAAATATTATTAAAAATGATAAATATTAAAAAATATACAATATAAATATTAGAAAACTAATATATATAAATCAATTTTAAATTATATTCAAATATATCACTATTAATATTTTTAAATTTATTAATATATTTTTTATACTAAATTTAAATCATTACTAATTTTATAAAATTTTACTAATATATTCATAATAAAGTTTAATAGAGATATATTTTGAAAGCAATAAAATATAAAAATATTTAGTATAATTATAATAATTATTAATATTTATATAAACTATATATTCTATTTATTTTATTATAAAAATAATAATATATTAGAATGTATAGAATTAATTTATAAATATATAATTTTAATTTTAGAAAATATCAAATATTATGATATTCTTTTTATTAATAAATATTGAATAATTTTATATTATTATATTTAGTTTTATAAAACTTATTAATTATATGTTATATTTAAATTAATAAATAGATTAGATATTACAATTGAATACTAGAATATTATTTATAAATGTATTTAAAAATATTTGAAATAACTAGACTTTCTGATTTTTAATAATTTAATTTATAGATAATAATATTATATATAATACTATAAAATATTTTCTAAATAAAATATTAATAGATTTTTAATTATAATTAAGAATTAATATTCATTAGTTTAATCATTTCTATAAAGTAAACCCAGTAATATATAATAATTATTATTATTTACAAAATTATAAAATATATGAAAATTAATTTTTATAATAAATATAAAATTATTTGGATTTATTTTAATTTATGAATTATCAAATAATTTATTTTCATAAAAAGTTTCAAATATAATACTAATATAAATATAATAATAATTCTATAATTATTATAATTTATTATAATTTATTTTAATTTAATTATTTTATATTTAGATAATTTAAAATAAGTAAGTTTATTAATTTTATTGGTTTTATAATATTATATTATTATTTTAATTAATATAAATATTATACTTAATATTACTAATAATATTATTATATTATTAAAAGTAATTACTATAAAATTAATAAATATATATTTAATTATTAGATTTTTAGAAGTTTTAAGCTTAGGCCTGATTTTAATAATAATTATAAGTATAGTAATAATAATTACCTTGATTAATATAGGACTAGAAGCTATAAAAATAATTATTATTATAATTATTCTGATTAAATATTATTAAAATTAATTAGAGTTTATTATATAATAATTATTAATATAGTAGCTAATAGAAAATTAACAAACTATTTAATAATTTTAAACTAAAAATAAAACAAAATAAAGTAAAATATTATATTACTTTAGTAGTATTTCTACTGATATTAAAATATATAAAGCTTTTTATGGAATAAATTTAAATATTTATTAATAGTAGCTGTTTACTACTAAATAATAATAATAATAATAAAAATATTTATTGAAATAATTATAAAACAATTATTAATTAATTTATTCAATCTGATATATAACAATAATTGAATAATATTAAATCATAAAAAATAATAATAATATATTATTAATAAAATAATATAATCAGGATAATTATTATATTTTATTATAGATAATATGTTAATAAACTATCATTTAAAACTTTATAAATATTTTATACAATATATCTGAATATAAATTAATTGGTATTCTATATTAATAAATATAAAAATATTTTTTAATTATTTTAATAGAATTTTATAAACTTCTATAAAAATAATTAGTTTATAATATTTTTTTAATAAATTTATTTTATTTAAAATTTAAAAAATATAATTAAAATAAAAATAACTAATATACAAGAATTATAAAATACTATTTTATAAACTTTAATAATAGTAATTAAAAATAAATAATAAATAAAATAATAATTATAATATTTATATAATCTTTGTAAACTAAACAAAACTAATTTAAAGTCAAAGTATATTATAATTTATAAACTTATTTATAAATTCTATTAGAATATATTATATAAACTATAATAATATCTATCTTCATTATATAATAACTATATATATAAAAATACCATATATATTAATAATAAAAGATTTAAAATAATTAGAAGTATTTTATATATTTATAAGATAGAATATATTATTTTAAATCTTATATTTTATTATAATTAATTATATTATAATCAATATAATAGTAAAATTATAATAAATTTATAGAATAGTTTAATAATAAAAGAACTTAAATTAAAATAAAACAAATTTATAGAAATTATAAAAAGAATATTTATATTCAAACTAATCTAATAAATATAATAAATATAATAAATATAAGCTTATATACTAATTAGTAAATAATATAGAAAATAATATTTTCACTACTTACTAAGTAAGTAGTAAAATGTTTAAATTAATAATTTTAATTAATATAATTTTAAAATAATAGGGTAGACATCAGAATTATTAATTTAAATTAAAAACAAATAATCTAAAAATAAAGATAAATAATTTTACTAATTTAATTTAAATGAAATATATAAACCTATTTCTAAATATATTAAATCTTTTTAGATTATATGATATAATAGAGAACCACTTAATTAATTTATTATAAATAAAAATATATTTAATAAATTAATAAAAATATACTAGTGAGAGTATAAGAATATACTTTAAAAAAATATTAGATTTAAAGACTGCTAGAAATAGAGAACTAATATAAAATATATTAATTAATTATTAATTTAATAAAATAGTTTACTAAGTTATATAACTTATTTTTTATAATATAATATAACAGGATATAGACTTTAGAAAGATAGTAATCAGTTTTTTATATATATAATTCTTATAGTATTCTGAATTCTGAATCCTTCTGGCTTACTGATTATTACTATATCTTCTGAATATGTGTAACAGTATATATTAAAGAAAAATTAAAATATTTAAAAATAATAAAATTAAAAATAGTTCAGTTAGCTAGACTAATAATAAAAACATAATGAATATAAATTATAATAAAAATTATTAAACTTTATTTTAAAAAATAAATCTTATAAAAGACTATATTAAATAAATAATTTTTAAGTTTATAAATCAGAAATTATACTTATAATAAATAAACATTAATTAAAAAATATAATAAATTATATATATATAAGGATAATTTAAATAAATTTATATAAATATATGTAAAATTTAGGTAGCATATTATAATATTATAAATTTATAATTTATATTAATTTTAATATAGAATTATATAGAAATATTAATATAAACAATTTTATATTAAAGACATTATTTATAAATATCATTTTAAAAATAGTTTGAAACATAAATAATTAATATAAGTAAATTAGACTTATTTTAAATAAAATAATTTAATTATTAAGAAACTAGTTTTATTTATTTATAGAAAAATAGAATATTTAATAAAATAATTAGTTTTATAATATGATTAACCAGCTATATTAAAATCTACTTCTAAATTATAAAAACCATATAACAAAATATATAAAAAAGTAGTTTTAAAATTATTTTGAAATATAAATAAATTAAATAAACATATAAAATTAAAATTAACAAAACTTTTAATTAAGTTTAACTTCATAATAATTTAATATATAGATTTTATATAATATATAAGTTTTATATAATATATTATTAATTATAATTAACACTGCTAGTAATAATGTTTTATTTAATAACATTATTATATATACTTAAGATAATAATATTAATAAATTTAAATTTATTATTAAAATATATAATATTTTGATTTTATTTAAGACCTCTAATATAGATATTATTAATAGTTTTAAATTCTCTCTGTATATTAAATAAGTTTTTGAAATTAATATATTATTAATAATATTTTAAATTTATTTTATAAATATTTTTATCAGTATTATTGAAATAGTTTATTTTTTTATTAATAGATATTAAAATATAGATATTATAGTTATAATATAATTATTTTTTATTATAATTAAAAACTATTTATAGTAGAATAATAAACTTTATTAATTTTATTTTTTTTATTTAATGATAAATAGATCTAAATTAACAAAATATTTATAAATTCTATTATATTTATATTAATAATAGTAGTATTCTTTCAGAAGATATATATCTTTATAATAAATATTTATATATTATTTTTAATTATTTTGAAAATTAAAAAATAAGAAAACATTATAAATATAATAACAATCTAGTATAATAAATATTAAATTAAAACCTTATAATAAACCAGTAATAAAATAATAATTAAATTAAAAAATTATATAATTATATAATCTTGTTAAAAATTAGATTATTATAATTTAATTTGTTTTAATTATTAATATCTAAATAATATAACTTTTTAAATTTATATTATTTAAATATTAATATTATTTTCTAATATATTAAACTTTATTTTTAAAATTATATTATATTATATATAACTAGAAGCTTTATATTAATTTAATAAAGTCTTAATTAATTATAAATTAAAATAATAATATAATCAGAAACTGACTCGGCAGGGTTACCGAGTCAGTGCATCCTCACCAACTTCCTATCCTTTTAATAATCTATTAATTTAAAGCTATACAAACCCTCTAAATTATGATATATTTATTATAAACAACGTACAGATTAAGACTGATAAGTAACACTTTTAAAAAAAGTTAATTTATAATTAAATCAATCTGTATTAAAGTATTTAATATATCTTACAGAATTTTAAAAGATTATTTTAATAAAATAAGTTCTTATAATAATATTAAAGCCAACTCTAAAAAACTTATTAATATTAAACAGTCTACTTTTATTAGATATATTTTAGATAGGTATAATTAAGGCCTTCTATTTATAATTAAATATAAATAATAGTTTACCAAATAATGTTTTTAAATAAAAATGAAACTATGGAAACCCTTTTTTATTAGTTAAAAATAGGTCTATTAATTTATTAATGATTATGAAACATTATACTTTAAATATACCAATATACTAAGAAATATAAGTATTAATATAGAAAATATAAAACTTCTAAAATTATAAAAAACTAATTTAAATTAGTTTAAAATATTATATAAAAATATAGTATTTTAAAATAGGATACTAATAATATAAATAAAACAAACTTTTAAAAAAAGATAGTCTAAACTGCGAAGGTTATCTATATGATAAAAAATAGAGATTTTTATATTAAATTTATATAATCTGAAAATTATAAATAGATAATTTTGATTATTATTATTAATAATAAAGAAAATATATTACTACTACAGAATATTATTTTAGTAAGTTTTATTAGTCTTAGTAAAGTAAGCAGATTCTTCTAAAGAATTAGTCTATCAGTAATAGTAATAATAGTTAAATAATTAATAAAATTAGATTTAAATAATTTCAAAATATTTTTAAATTTTTTACTATCTTATAGTATATTAGTTAGTATTATTTTTTTATTTTTAACAGTTATTGAAGTTATATAATTTCTTAATTTAATTTAATTATTTGTATAAATTAAAAGATTATTTTTTTATATCTTCTCTAACTATTTAATATAACTGAGTTTAGTTTGTTAAAATAACTTTATAATCAGTAAATTTATAAAGCTATTTTAAATAAAGATTTATATAATTAATAAAATTATTTTCTTATATTATTACTGTATATATTACTAACTATTTTACTAAAATAATATATTAAATAGTTTTAAAATAACATGTCTTTTTCTATTAGATCTAGAAACAATTATTATTAAATTTTAGATTTACATAGAAATATTAATATCTTCTTATTCTTTATATTTAAATACTTTAGTTTATATTAGGAAACCTCCGGTAAATCTTTATTAATTAAATTAATAAAAACGATAGTTTTCTGAGCTTAATAATAAATTTAAAGAAGTATTATTTTTAATTACTACTAAGATACTTAAAACGATTATAAAAAAAACGGAATTTATAATAAAAAGGATTATTTTAATGAAATAGAAAATGTCTCAGCTTTATATAACAGATAAGTATAAACAAATCCTATAATCTTTTATTAAAGAAGGTAGTATCTTAACTAATAAAGAAAATAAATAAAGATTTAATAATAAGTTAATAAAACTATATAGATCTTATCTTAACTATATATATAAAGGCCAGTACGCTGCAGCTACTATAATTAGAAAAGTTATAATTATTTAAACTATTAATTAAAGTTATAGTTTTTAAAGATAAATTCATTTATATAGTATTAAATAACTTTGAATGTATTCATATTACTTAATTTATGGAGGTTTTAAGTAGGGATATACTGACTGAATATCCCCGCCGAGCCGGTATCCGATTATATTAAATTAATAAAATTTGTATTAAATAAAAAAATAAAAAATAGTATATTTTATACATTAATAAAATTAGATATTAGATAATAATATATGAAGATCATATAAATATATTAGGTTTTTAAATTAGGTTAAATAATATTATCTTTTAATTTAAATATAATTCAAATATTATAAATACAGCTAGACTCTATAGCTATAACAAGATTATTAAAATAAATAAAATAGAATAATTGTATTATATTAAATATAAAAATTTCATATTTTTAATATTTCAAATAAACTGTTGAAGAACAAAAAACTAAATCTCTAATTTAATTAGTATAATTTATATTACATTTTTGAAAAATAATTTATTAAAACCTAATTTAGACAGTAATTAGTAGATCTATAAATAATAAAATTGAATTTAATTTTTTTAGAACTACTTTTTCTAGTCTGGTAATAAACAAATTATTAAATAGATTTATATTTATATATTATATACGGATGTAATTTTTTATCATAAGATTTATATTATTATAATAATATATAATAATACTGATTTCTATCAGAATATTATATATTATTTTTCTTCTTATATATTAGGGAATATATTTAATAAATTAGAAACTTACTATTTACTAGATTATAGATAACAAAACTAATAAGATATTGTAAATATTAATTAATTTATTAATAAAAACAGCAGCAGTAATAATTTTAAAACCTAAAATTTAAAATTTATAAATAAAAAAAACTATTATAACTAAAAGAAAATATATAATATAGAGATAATATTAGAAATTATTCGTTTAATATCTAATTAAGAATTATTTTAAATACCTTAATAATATCTGATTAAACTAGATAAAATATAATATGCTTAATATGAAAATATTAAAATAAAATAATGAAGTAAAATAAAATAAAATAATAATAATAGAAGTGATAGTAATAATAAAATTTTTATATTAATATATCCAGTACGTAGATTTAATTTAAAAAATAAAACAATAAATAAATATAACTTAAAATATTCTATAATATAGTAGATACGATAAAAAAAAGTTTATCAATAATTAATTAAAACAAATATAAAAATAAATATTTAAAGCTTTAAACTTAAGTTGAAAATAATAAACCTAATATATTTATAAACGTTAATTATTTTAGAAATAAAATTAATAACAAAATAATAGAAAATATATAAATAAACTTAAAAGAAATAATCAAAATATAAACATAATTTATAAACTATTTTAGAAATATCAAAATTAGAAATAAAATAAAATCTATAAAAGCAATAAAAATAGTATTTATATTTAAAATAAATTAATAAATATAAGAAAAATAAGATTATTTAACAACTGATAAATAATATAAATAAATAATATTTTTATTATTAACTAAATATATAGTAAAAACTCTAAATTAATATATTTAATTAGCATAATTGTAAAATAATACTAATATATATTAGAAGTATTTATTTAAACTAGAATAATTTAGTTTAAAACTAAAAATAAATAATTTTCTTAATCTAGTTTTTTAATTATTTAAATGATATATAAAATTATTTCTTAATATATTGAAGTAAGAATATGAAAAACTATTTTTAAAAATAAAATAAATATTAAACCCGGAGACTGCTGGAGATAGAAAACTAGTATAAAATATATTAATTAGTTACTAGTTTAATAAGATAGTTAGCTGAACTATATAATTTATAATTTATATATAATATAGTAGGATACAGGTTATAAAAAATAGTAATCAGTTCTATATATATATAATCTATATATAATCCTGATTTCTAAATCCTTCTAAAATAATAATTACTATATATTCTAAATATCCCTAACAATTATATATTATATTATAATTTATATAAATAACTTATTATAGTTAAAAATATAATAATAGAAATATTAATACTTTAATAAATATTATATTTATTAATTTATATATAAATAGTAATAATATTTTTTAAATCTAATAAACAAAATATACTATCTACTTAATTTTATTATTAATATATTCAATAATTAATTATTTATATTTATGAAATTATAACTTTATTTTAAAATTTATATATTCAACTAAAATATTATATATGTAACTAAAATATTATTATTTATAATATTATTTCTGCTACTGTTATTTCTTTTTATTAAATTATTAACTTTTATAATACCTAGACTAAGCTTAATGAATTTAATATTAATATTATTAATATTTCTGGAAACTGGTAATTAAATATTTTCCTTCAAAAAATTAAAATAAATATTTATTAAAACTAAAAATATATAAAGTAAGATTTAAAAATTATATTATAATAATAAACTATTTAATATATTAAATAGATAAAATAAAATAATTTAAATTATTAAATATATTTTTAATATTTATTTTATATTTATTATCCAGAACTTTATTATAAATAATTCTGGAACCTACATAATAATTAATTTTTTTAAAATTAAATAAACATTATTTTGAATTTATATTTAATACTATATTTAAAAAATATTATTTAATTAATTAAACAATATTTATATATCATTATTATAATACAGTCAGAGTTTTCTATTAATAATTAATATGACAAAATTATTATTTTTACAAAATCTAGCTAATTTTCGAAACAATCTGCTAAATATATATTAATCATAATAATATTATTTTATAAGTGTTTAATAATTATATGAAATATTTATATATTATCTTTACTTCTTTATCAAGTATAAATATTAAATTAAAATTAAATAGAGTTAATATTAGGTTTCTAGTAATATAATTAATAAATCAATATATTAATTATTAAAGGAAAATTAGTATTATACGATAATTTATTTTCTATAATATATTTACTAAGCTGGAATTCGATTATAAATTAATAAATTAAGTTTATTATATTATATTATAATATAAATAAATTCTTAAATATCTTTAGGGCTGTAAAATCTAATTGTTCAAAGATTATTTTAAATATAGTAAAAATAAAAACTTATCCAAATTTTTTATATTTATTAATTTAATACTTATTAAAATAAAGTTATTTAACATATTAAAATATTTATTTTATAATTATTCTTATAATACTATTTCTAGTATTTTAAATAAATATATATAAAATTCAATATAATATATAACATTCTTAAAATTATAATATATTATATTAATAATAAATATATTTATATAAAATTATTTAAATCTTTTTTTAAGATATATATTTAATTAATATTATTTTTAATTTTATTTTATCAATACTGAGTATAATTATAAGAATAGTCAATTTAAACTTTATTTAATTTAGACTTTTTAAAAATTATAATATTTAATTAAAATTATTAATATTCTATTTATCATATATAAATAATTTTTTAATAATTAAAATTAGTTAAAAAGTTTTTCCAAATATTATTATTATATATTTTAATTTATTTTTAATTTAAATTTTATAAAATATACAGCTGTATTATTTATGTATTTCTAATTAATTTAATATTATTAATAAAATTATAAACATTTCATTATAATTATAAATAAAAATTATTATTCAATTTTAATTTTATTATATTATTTACTGATATTAATAATATAATTATATTTAAAATTTATACTAGTTATATTATAATAAGTTAATATAATATTATAAATATTAAGTTTCTTAATTTAGAATATAATATTATATTTGTTTATTCTATTTTACTATTAAATTATTTTATAAATTAAAAAAGAAATTTATGAAATATATATAAATAACTATAATAGATAATTTTTATTGTAAAAATATTAATTATTTTAATAATATTAAAAACTATTACTGATTTCTA
Source organism: Aspergillus ellipticus CBS 707.79 (assembly GCA_003184645.1). NCBI lineage: Eukaryota > Fungi > Ascomycota > Eurotiomycetes > Eurotiales > Aspergillaceae > Aspergillus > Aspergillus ellipticus. The sequence goes on from KZ826001.1 coordinate 47,672, forward strand.
TATATTACATACAATAATCTATTAGTATTCATAATAATATATTGAATATTATTTTATTTATTTTCTTATTACAATAAAATACTGTTAATTATGTACAGAAGTTTAATAAATTACATTTTTATTAGTAGTATTTAGTATAATAATATTTAGTTTTATTATTATTTTATTATTTTACAATATTAAATTATATTTATAATTAATAACAAATTATTATAAACTAATTTTTAAAATATATTAGATTTATATTAGAATTATTTATCTAAATTGTAATTTATTAAAAATAATATTTATTATATATTTTTAAAAATAGAATTTGAATCTACTAGAATTATTTATTTGAAACAAAAATATTTATTTTATACTTAATTTATAAACTGATCATTTTACTATTTTATATAATAATTAGTTTTATTTTATAATATATTATTTGTAAATTAATAAAGAGTTAGGATATATAATATCCACTGTTAAAGTTATAATTTAATATAAATATATTAAAGATTATTAAATTAATTAAAATATATTAATACTATTAATTATTATACGAACCGTTATAGATTACAATATATGTAGTATTAGTAATAATTATATATATTAAAATTACCGTAGTAAGTATAAGTATATAAACATTATTAGAGTATATTATATAAATTATAATAATATTTATTTTTATATAAATTATCTACTATAAAAACTACTATGTATAATAATTATATATAGAAACCAATTTTTAAAATTTTATAATCAAAACAAATTATTATTTATAATAATATAATATAAAGACATTAAAGTTCCTTAATATGAGAAATATAATTAATTAGCATTATTAAACTTAAAATTAGACTAATCAGTATAGAAATCTAGAATTATTAATAATATAAAATTGATTCATAATAATAATAATAAAATAAAATACACTAATCAGAATAAAATTCTAAAATTATCAAAATTAAAAATTAAACTAGTTTTCTATATAAATTATTAAATAATTTAAAGTATATTAATAAAATTCAGAATATAAATATATTGAATGAAGGATTATTAGTAGATTTTTAAATTATAATTTTTTTGTATAATTATAATATATTATATATTTAATATATAAATAAAAAAGTTTTTATAAATAGTAATATTAATAAAATAAAAAATATAAATAAATGTAATGAAAATAAAATAAAGAATTTTAATAAATATAATAAAAATAGATTTCAATTATGTAATAAAAAATGTTATAAATATTTTATAAAAAAAACAATTTAATATAAATAAATAACTTTATTTAGTAACTGAAAATAATTTAAATAATTAGAAATTTAATTTATATTTAAGAATTGTATTTTAATATATAATTTATTTATAATATCACGAAATATATATATTATTTCCTGTTTTTGATACAAATAATATTATATAATTTTAATTAAAATAATATATTAAAAATATTTTTTAATATTAATATAAAAAATAAAATTTTATAAAATAATATTAAATATTAATTTATATTAAAATAATTTATTTACTTATTAATTTATGAATAATATATAGTACTGAAGTATTGTTAATATTATAAATAATTAATAGATATATTATAGTATAGTTTAAGAATAGAATGAATATTATTTATTAAAATAAATATAAATAATAAATTTTAAATATATATATATATATACATAATAAAAATATATTTTTAATATTTTATTTATTCTTTATAAAAATCAAAAATCTTATTTCTATATATTATAAGCTTTTTTTTATTTAAAAATATTTATATCTTATTATAAGATAATTCTTTTTAGAATTTTATATTTTTAATCTTTCATAATTTACTGATATTTTTTCAGTTTCAGTAATATATATACTATTATAGAAAATTTGGATATATTGCTTATTTTTTCTTCTGAGATAAAATTAAAAACGTCCGCCTATATATTATAGAACCTATAGAACCTATCTATAGAACCTGTTATATATAGAGAGAATAGAATCATATAATTATAACTATCTTTATATCGCCCACTGTTCAATCTCTATATAGTTAACTCAATCTACTTTAATGATAATTCATAAAGCATTAATTCTCTGATCAATTATTAAAACATAAATTATTACAAAGCACAATACTATTTTATAAATCATAATTATAATTATTTAAAAAATTATAAAATATAACAAAACTAGTTTATAAATATTTATTAATTATTAATAAATATATTTTTCAATAAAGTTCTAAATACAATAATAATATAGATAGAAAAATAATTTATTATAATTTAATTATGTTATTTAAATAAGTTATAAAAATAATTAATTTTATTAATTTTATAATTATATATAATTATTTAAATAAATGTAAATATTATTATTAATATTTTTAATAAAGTTTATTAATATAATAAATTTTATTATCTTAATTAATTAGTATATATTAAAGGATTATTATAATTGTATAATTATTAATTATTATAATTATTAAAGTTATTATATAAATTATATAAATTATAATAATTAGAATAATTATAATTCAATTATTTTAAATTTAAATCATTTAACAATAAATAATTTTATCAATTTTTAATTATATATAATTATTTAAATTGATCGAAATATTATTATTATTATTATTAATATTAATAATATTCTTATATTAATAAATTATATTATCTTTGAATTAATTAGTCTATATTTAATCATTAGAGTTTTAAAATTTTTAAAATTAAGACTGATTTAAATACTTTATTATTATATAAACAAATTATTACTATTATGATCAATATTACAAACATCAATTAAGTTTTACTATATTAAGATCTATTATTTGAATCTTCTAAAATTAATAAATTCAATTCATAATATTAATTATTTTATATACTACTATAAATAAAACCTCATAGAATTTTTAATTATAATACCTTAACAAAAATTGTATTTAATTTAAACAATAAAAATTCTTATATTATATTATAAATAAACCTTTATAATGTTTAACATATTTATATTAATTTATATAGATTATATATAACTAAATTGGATAAAGGCCAAAATAAGATTAATTTTAAAATATTTAATACATTTAATATAACTATTTTACTGGTATTTAAATATATATAAGTACTAATTGAATACATTTAAATATTTATTAACAATAGTTATTTATTATTATATAATAGTAATTATAGTAAATATATCTATTGAAATAAATTAAATAACCAATTATTATAATAGATAGAAGGTCTAGTTATAATTTTTAAAAATAATTTAAAATAAATAGATAATTATTATATAATTTTCGATAACTAATAATTTTAATATAAATTTAAACATTATTTAGTAAAATATAAATTATATTTTTTAATTCTTATAATAGAGTTTTGTAAAAGTATAAAAAAATAATTAATTTATAATAATATATTTTTAAGCAATTTATTAAAAATAAATTTAATAAATATAATTAAAATAATTATAACTAATAAATAAATCTTATAATGTAACATTTTTAATAATTTTATTTTATAAAATTAAGGTTAAAATATCATACAAATTATAGATTTTAATTAATTAAAAAATAAAATAATATAAAGAAAAGATTGATTAATTTAAAATCTCTAATATTATGAACTATATAAAAATAATATATAAAATTTATATATTTAATTTAATATTAAAAAACTATATAAATCTAATATAGTAATAATAAAATATGATTATTATTAGAAATATATATTAATTAAACTTAATATTAAAAATAAAATCTATATTTATTTTAAATATATTATATTTATTTTTTATTATAGTTCTTATAACTGGAAGTTTATAAAAATAAATATATAATTAATAATATACTAGATTATTTTTAATTATTATAGAAATTTATTTATTTAATATATTAGTTAAAATTATTATTTAAATAAATTATATATTTTATTTTATTTATTGTATAATAAAATTTATTATTACTAATAATATTTCCAAAATAAGAAGTTTTATAAAATAAAAAATATTTTTATTATTAAAAACTAAAATAAATAAAAATAAAATAATTATTTATAAGATATTTTATATTTTTAAAATTATAGATCTCAAAATAATAAACAAATTAAAAAATAAGGTTTTAATATTAATAAAATTATTAAAGAATATAAGTGTTATATTTATAATATTTTTATTTAAAATTGTTTTAATTTATTTTGTCATATTATACTATTCCTTTTTAATTCAGTATCTAATTTTAAGAACCTTTAGTTGTTCTAATTAACTAATTATGTTGTAATATTAATCAGTTTGCTACTATATTATATTTTAATTTTTTTAAATTAAAGTTTTCAAATTTATAAACTAATACTTTTTAATTATTTATTTATATACTAATATATTTCTAGTGGCTTTACAGCTGTATAATTCTTATTAAATTTCTTAGTTTTAATTAATTTATTATTTTTTTACTTTTAAACTTTTATACTTTTATTAATTATATTATAAATAAAGATATATCATTTTTTAAATTATATATATATCATGTTATAAAATTCAAGAATGTTTCGAATGTATATCAAATATATAATTATTATATGATTATACTATATATTATTTATATCTATATAAAAATTATATACTTAAGTTGAAGTATAAAAATAGGTTTTATTAGCTATTTTAATATAGTTTTTAGAGTTTCTACTAGTTTTAACTTATTTATCTAAATTATTTTAATTTTATTTTTTCTTCATAGCAATATAATATATTATATAATAATTATGAATATCGTAATAATTTTATAACATTGGGTTTTATTAATTATTTATTATTTTATATTATTAAAATCTATAATACTAAATCTTTCATTAGAATTTCAACTTTTTTTTAAATTATATATTTAATAAATATTAATTTTTTTCTATTATTATTAATAATATTTTAAATAATTTAATAATTACATTAATTTTTAATATAATGAAATTATTTTTTATATTAGGTTTTATAATAAACAATAGATTTAAAAACCTTAAAAAATATAAATATAGTTTGTAATAAATTATTGTTCAAAAATTTTCAAAAATTAAGTTTTATTGAAACTAACATACTTATATTACTTAGAATATTATTACTAGAGTGTAATTATATATTATATATTAAAATAAAATAATTAAAATTAATATATAGATTTAGGTATTATTTTTCATTATTTTTAGTTGTTTTATTTTTGTAGTTTTATTATTATAATTCTCAACACTTTTTAGTTGCTAGAAAATATAATCATATTTAAGTTAAAATTTTTATTATTAAAAAGTTTATTAAAATAATTTTATATAATTATATTAAAAATAATATTTATTTAAAATAAAATAAAAAGTTTTCTATATTATTTTTATAATTTATTTTCAAACTAGATTATCCAGTCTAAATTAGATATTTATTTTTTATTTAAACTTTTATTAGAGTAGTAAAAATATATAAAAAAATGTAGTTTAATAAATTAACAAATTTTAATAATTATTTAATTAATATACTAAATTATTTTATAATTATAATTATAATAATATAAATTTATTTTATTATAAATAAAAAATTAATAAAAAAACATATTATAAAACTATTAATATATTTATGAATAAAATTAAAAATACTTATAATTATAAAGTAAGCATTGTAATAAAAATAATATTTCATTATATTTTTATAGTTTTATTTTATTCCAATACATTAACAAATTGATTAAATATGGATTATATTTTATAGAAAAAATATTTTTTAAAAATAGAGAATTATATAAATTTATTTATGAATTTAAACTAAATTCTTTTAGTATTTTTATAAATTTAATATATTTCTGTATAGATATATTAATATACAGTAAAATTATCTAGTATTAGGGCTTTCATAAAATATTATTATTATTATATAATCTATATTATTAATATATATATTTAGACTAGTATGATATGAAATAATTTTTATTTTTATTTTGATTAATATATACTATAAATATATAAAAATTATTTAAAACTTTTAATAATTGGATATATTTATAATAGGATGTAATATTTTATTTTAATAATATATGGTAATATATCTATAAATACAATAATTATTTTACATACAGTAGATAAACATTTTAATTTAATAAAATCCAGCAGTCTTCTGGTAGACTTTAATTAATTAATATTAACAAATATAAATCTTAATAATATAATTATAATTATAATTATTAGAACTGCTTCTAATAAATAAAAATATATAATAATAAAACTATCTTTAATAAAATTAATAAAACTATATTAATTAATAGTAACAGCTATAATAAATATAATAATATTTTTAACTATTATTGATAAATTATTTCTATAATAGACTAACTAGAAAAATACTTTATAATATTAATATGATTAATGATATTAAAATTAATAAAATTAATATTATTAGTAATGAGGCATATATATTATAAGTTACATAAATTAGGTTTAATAATTTAATATAGAAACAAAGGTAGCCGGATTATCTAGATAATATAGAGTTATATAACAAGTATATACTATAATTTTATAAATAATTATAACTAATAATTATGTAAATACTGAGTAGTTATACTTATAATAATATAAAAGGTTTTATTATTGTATCCTGATAATAGAACAATATATTAAAAATATTTAAGAATTCTGTATATATTACTGCGTGCGAATAAGCTATCAGTAAATATAAATAAAAGAAATAAAATTTAAAGAACCTTTTTTATAATAAAATATTATCAATTCTATACTAAAAAACATTTTATAATATATAGAAATAGATTTGTTTTTAAACTAATAAAATAAATCCGGGCAGCAGTATCTATAGTCTTCATAACTAGACATAAAATATCTTAATTAAAAATACTTAAAAAAGAATATATAAAATATAATAAAAAATATATATATAATATTATATATTAATACTATATAATAATAAAATATAACTAAATATAAATATAACTCTCTAATTTTCAATAATAAAAACAATAAATATGACACAAATATTTTAGATAATTATTTTATTCAGAAAATTAAGAAAACTAAATAATTATTAAAATATAAGATAAAACGAAAATAAAAAAACTATGAATGATAGAATGAAAAAAAAGTATGATTTTTTATTTTATTTTTAAAATCTAGAGAAATATTTACTGATTGTTTTTAATACTGTATCTAGACTAGTAGATAAAATATTAACATATAAATACTTATAATAACTATATTTAATAATATATTTAATAATATATTTAATATTACAGTAGTTATTATTCTTAGAAACTTTTTGATTCATCATAAAATAAAATCTGGATTTATTATAATTATATAAGATAACTTTAATAATAAAAGTTTAAATTTAATAATTAAAATAATATTATATATTAATTACTTTGTAAATAATTTTAATTTATATATTAATCAGCTAATATATTAAAAACAAAATAAATTTTATATATGACTAGTTTAATTTATTTTTATATATTTAAACTAGTAGAAAATAATTTATAACTCTTATAAAAATATAGGTAAATATTATTAGTAATATTAAAAAATATATCAATATAATATTTATTATATATATTTCGTATATAGAGTATAATAAATTTAAAGGTTTTATTTATCTTAAATTTTATATAAAAATCCTAATATTTATATTTTTTAAATAATAAATTAATAAAATTTATTCAACTAAATAATCATATTATTATCTATATAAAGAGTTTCATTAGATTTTATTTTATTAAATTATTTAATTAATAAATAAATTTTTTTAGTTTTATTATACTGGCTAATAAAATTAAGATTATATAATAATTTGTATTATTTACTAATTTGTAATTATTAAAATATTTTTTTAGTTTTATTAGCTGGAATTAGTAAAATATTAGTTATTATAATATTAAAAGTAATCTATTTTAATACTGTAAAATCTTACTATTTAAAATTTTTCAATAATAAATATAAACTTTAAAAAATATTTTATTTATTAATATATATAATATTTAAAGTATATGTATACTGTATAGATCACTATATATTATACTATATAATATATATCTTCTTTCTGTATAATTTAGTATATATAGCAACTATATTTTACTGTAGCCTGTCTAGTTGGCTGTTTTATATATCTGAGAATATTTCTAATATTATTATTCTTATACGTTTCTATAAGACCCGGTATAGATAATTATTATATAATTAAAATAAGTTAAAAGGTTTTAACATAAATATAAATAATCTTAGTCTTAAAATTCTCAGAAAGCTTAATAATTAATATATTAAAGTAATACTACATAATATTAGATTTATTTTTAAATAGTAAGTTATTAGGATTAACTTTATTTGATAATTTAAAATAATTTATTTTATCAAATAATATATATTTAATCTTAGAAAAAAATATTTATTATAAAATATTAGCTATAATATTAGTCTATTTCAAATAATAATCAATTTTTAAATTATATTATTATATATATTAACTAGTATATACTAACTAAAAATCAAAATATTTAGAAATAATAATATAAAGAACGTTTAATTAATAAGATTAATAAAATTAAAATAGTTTAATTAATAAGATTAATAATAAACGTATTATTAATATAGATTATAATAAGGGATATTCAAACTTATATTAGATAAAAAATCTTTAATTTTATAAATTAGTAGTTATATTTAATAGATAGTAAAAGATAATTAAAAAATATAATAAATAATATACAAATATATATATAAATTACTTAAATAAATCTATATAAATCTATATAAACTTTAAATAGTATAAAATAATACTATAAATTTTCGAATCTATATTAATATTGATATAGAATTATATAAACAATTCAAATTAAATAATATGGTTTATACTTAAAATATTATTTATAAATATTATTTTAAATATATATTAAAAAATATTAAATGAGTTTATTTCAGCTAGAGTAAGCTTAAATATTATTTAAGAAATATAATTATAACAGCCTCATTTTTAAAAAAATAATATAATTTTTAAAAAAATAGTTTTATATATTATTAAAAGATTTTTTAAATATAATATGTTTTATAAAATTAATATAGTAATAAACTTATCAAAATAATAAATTTACTAAAAATAAGAAATAACTAAATAAAATTAAATTAATTTTATTAATTCTAGTAAAAATATATAATTTCTTGAATAAATTAATAATATAATTGTAATCCAATTTTATTTTTTATAATTATTTACTTATAATATTATACTAATATTAATAATAATTAACTTAATATAATTAAACAGATTTATTATTATATTTAAAACTTAATTTAATTAATTTTTAAAAAACTTTATAAATATATTTTATATTAATTTTAAAAACGAATAAAATTTATAAACCTTTATGTTATTATTTTTACAGATATGTTTATTTCATATTTTTTTTAAATATTAAATCATTATATTATTAAATTTTATTATTATTAAATTTATAATATATAATTTTATAAGATAAAAATGTTTTTAATTATAAAACATTCTTATTTTTATTAAATATAGCAATTTACTAATAACTAAAATTTATACTAATTTAGAAAATATTTATTATTATTTCTATTAGATTTTAAAAATGTTAAATCTTTAAGACAGCGGTATCTCTGCTACTTGTTTATAAAGAATTATATTAAAAAAGGTTTAAAGTATTTTTTAATTATGAATAATAAGAATATTATTTATTATTTAATAAGTTTTTATTAATACTAAAGTTTTATAATTTTATTAGATTATTTATATATATATAAAATACTACAAAATATATATCTAGATTTTATATAAATAAGAAGAATAATATTATTATTTTAAATATTATAAAAAAATATATTAGAGCTGTACTGGTATACATATATTTTTATTTAAGTCTAGTATCTTTAGATAATAAGTCTCCTGTCTTCCTGTCCCAGATCCTTTCTTATGTTTTTATAATATTAGACTAGATAGAATATATAATATATTTAATAATTATCTCCAGTCTATAGCAGCTCCTATAATTTATTTTTAATTTTAAAATTTTGTTTAGTAATTTATTTTAATATAATGTAATTCTATTTTTTATAAAATTAGTTTGTTATGATTAAAATTAACTGTTTATAAAGATTTCTTTTTATAATCTTTAACTAATATTTTATAAAGATTTATTTTATAGTTATTAACTAGTTTTTTTACAAAGCTTTTTTTCTATAGTTTTTAATCAGGTTTTTATAAAAATATGTTTCTATAATGTTTAGTAAATGGTTAATAAAGATAGTATTTTATAATTGTTAATTACGGTTTTATAAAACTTTCTTTTATAATCTAGTTTAATAAACAGTTATTTATTTTATAGTACTGTTTTTTAATAATATTGTTTATTTACTAGTCTTATAAATATTCAGTAGTTAAATAAAATTTAATTTTTTTTCTAATTGTTTTTTAATTATTTCTTTAATTAGTTAGTTTTTATTTTATAGTATTTATTTTATTATGTTATAAATAATTAATAAATATTTTTTATAGCAGTTTATAAAATTAGGTTTATTAGATTATTATTTTTTAAAATTTATATTTAACAGAGTTAAAATTTTATAAATTAATAATTTATATAATTAATATTTTATACGATAAATTATTTTATAATATTATATAATTGATTTTACTGTCTATTATATTAAATATAAGTATTTATAACAAAGTTTATTAATTTTTCTGTATTATTTCTTTTATTAAAGTTTTATATATGTTTATAATTAATTTATCTAGAAAAATTTAATAAACCTTTATAGTTAATTTTTCTTAACTTTTGTTTATTACTGTTACTATAATAATTATTATTATAATTTTTATTTGTATAATAAATATCTTTTATAGTATAATTTTTAGCTAATTAATTAATCTATTTTTTTATTTATTGAAATTTTAAATATAATCTAATTTTCTACTAATTATTTTATTATTTGTTATTTATTATTAATTAAAATTTATTATTATATTATATAATGTTTTTATAATATTTATTATTTTTAAATCTTACATTGATAGAAGTTTTTTCTTTATTAAAAAATATATTATATAATTAATAAAATATATTTATTATATAAAATATTAAACATATAATTTAAATTTAAATTAATTTATAAATTTATCTGTAGTTATCTAATTCAATAAATATATTATAAATATATTAATAATTCTAACAGATCTTTTTTAATAAATGAATTAGTAATATTTATTTAATAATAAATAATAATAAATCTCATAACTGGTTCTACTGTTGATTTGGTTATTCTATTTAATTAATTTAATTAATTTATAATCTATATCTAGCTTTATAAGAGTTTTTTTATATTATAAATTAAATAAATTATTATTTTTAATTAGATATATATAATATACTATAGTATTTTAATTTTATAAATATTAATAATATCTTTTAATAAAATTTACTATTAAAAATATAATTAATTTATTAATTTTTATATTAGTTTTTTTTAATAATATTATGAATATTTAGAAGACATAGTAATCAGTGAGCCAGGAGGATTTAAAAATCAGGACAATATAGAGATAATATATATATAAAACTGATTACTATTTTTCTATAGTCTGTATCCTGTTATAGTATATTATAAAATATAAATTATACAATTTAATTGATTATCTTACTAAACTAGTAATTACTTAATATATTTTATACCGGATCTCTATTATTAGTAGTTTTTAAATCTAATTTTTATTAATTTATTTAAAAAAGTATTTTTATATTTATATTCAGATATATTTTAATATTTAAAAATTTTATTTTAATTTATAATAAATTAATTTAAAGATCTTTTAGTATATTAAATATTTAAAAATAATATAATATATTTAAAAATAATTTTATATATATTATTTCGATAGTTAAAAAACTAGATTAATTAAATTATTTATTTTTATTTTTAGATTATTTTATTCTGGTTTAAATAAATAGTTTTAATATATATTACTATTATTTTAAAACTATATTAATTAAATATATTAATTCAAAATCTTTTATTATTTATTTATATTATGTATTAATTAATAAATAATCTTATATTTATTATATTTATTTATTTATTTAAAATATAAATACTATTATTTCAGCTTCTACAAATGTTTTTTATTTGGTTTTAATTTCTATATTATTAAAATCATTTATAAATATTTTTTATAATTTTATTATTTTTAATTTTAAAATAATTAACATTTATAAATATATTTACTTTATTATTTGTAATTTAATTTTAAACTTTTATATTCTTATAATTATATATATTTTAATTAATTATTTATAAAAGTTATTTGTATTTTATTTAATATATTATATAATATTATAATTTATATTAATTAAATAATTATATTAATTTGGTATTAAAATATATTTTTCTTTTGCTTCTTCTTATACTACTTCTATTTATTAAATATATTAATATAAAACTACTACTTCTGCTACTAGTACTACTACTACTATTATATTGTATTTTTATTATTATTTTTAAATTAAGATTATTATATTTTATCTACTTCAATTGCATATTAGAAAAATAATTTGTAATATTATATTTATATTATATATTTTATTTCAGCTACTATTTTTTTTTATATTTATAAATTCTAAATTCTAAATTTCCAAGCTATTACTGCTATTATTATTATTTATTAATAAATTAATTGAATATTAATAATATTTTATTAATTATTAGTTTCATAATCTAGTAAATAGTAAATCTTTAATAGATTAAATATACTCACTAATATATAAAAATAATAAAAATATATAACATTTTAATAAAACCTATTATTATTATATATTACTACAGTAATATAGATTTGATTATAAAAAATATATTTATATATAAAATATAAATATTAATATATTTAATAATTTATTTATTACCAGACTAGAAATAATAAATTTTCAAAAAATTAATTTTAATTTTAATTTATCATTTATATATCTACTAAATATTATCTTAACTATTTTTTTAATAAATTATATTTTAAAATTCTAATATAAATTCTATTAATTAAAATAAAAATTTATCTTTTAATATTATTTAAATTTATATTTTATTTATTAAAGTTATTTTATTTTATTTATTTTCATAATCTAATTATAACTATAAATCCCAGCTATATTTATATTATTAACATTATATTAAAATTAAATATTAATATTATCTAAACTCATTTAAAAAAGCTATTATATTTTTAATATATTTATAAGATTTGTATAAATTATTAATTAATACATAATTCTATTAATATATAAAATAGTTTATTTATTCATTATTCTTTACTTAATAAATACTTTATTAGACTAGTAAAAACCTCCCAGTTATATATAATATAATTCTGGAAATAAAAGATATAATATTAAATAAAAATATTCATATTTAAAAACTAATATAAATTTATAAAATTATATTCTTTAGATATTAATAATTAAACATTTTTTAAAAACTAATAATATAGTTTGAGAGTAAATTATATAATTAAATTAATTTAATATAATTTTTTAATCTAGTATTTATTTTATTAGATTATTATTATATTTTTAGTTTTTTAAAAGGTATAATCTATAAATATTTATTATTGAATTAAAATGTTAACTTATTTTTTTATTAGATTTATTTTATGAAAAAGATAAAACTAGTTAATATCAGCTTCAAATAATAGGAAAAATTCTATTTATAGTTTATTTAAAAAATACTTTATAATATTATATATAATATTATTATATATAAATTAAATTATAAAAAACAAGTAAATTTAGTTATTTTTACAACTATTTAAATAAACTAATAAATAATATTTTAATATTTAAGTTTAATATTTAATATTTAATTTTAATATTTAATTTATTTACTAATCTAGAAATAATTTATAATTAACTGTTTTTTAAAAACTCTAATAAATAATAAAAAATAATTTAATATGTTATTTCTGAAATTAAAATTATATATTTATAAATTAATTTTATACATTTTAATATATTAATAGTTTTATAATAAAATAAATAGACAATATACTTTATATATATATTAATAAGTATTAAAATTATATTAAATATTTTTCTATTTTATTTATTTAAAGATAGATCTATAATAAAGTCTATTATAAATACATTAGCTAGGTTTTATAGAATTAGTAGTAGTTTGAATTTACTATAAAACATATATTAATAAATTTAAAATATATTAATATTAATTATATATTTTAATAGAATTAAAATTATTTTTATTAATATTAATCTATTAATATTCATATTATATATTTTTTAATATTGATTTTTTTTAATAATAATTTTGTTTTAAAATATTATAGTTAGCTTATAGATTCTTTTATTTAATTATATTAATAATTAATATTATTATATAATTTGTCTAATAAATTAATTTATTTTTATCTAAAATTTATCTAAAAGTGTTATTTCTTAAATTTATTATAGTATGTTTCGTAATATTATATATAATTTATTATTATTTTAAATATAAAAAATTTAATATATTATTAGCTCTATTAATTCTTATTTTATTGTTTTTTTACTAATTATTATATAAATATAGATTTATAATATTAGAAAATTTAAAATTTTAGTTTTATTTATAATATATATTTTATTATTTTATAATTTACTATTTTTATAAAATAATTTATTTTTAGTTATAAAATAATTTTATATTTAGTTATAAAATAATTTTATATTTATTTCAGAAACTATATATATTATATTATTTAGATTATTTCTATTTTTGATTTATTTAAAATATATTTATTATATAATGCTAGTTTTTAATTAAACTTAATTCATAAAATAGATAATAATAAAGTTTATTTAATTTTTTGTATAATAAATATAAAATTAAATTATTAATTAAATATATTAACTAAATTATATTTTATTAATTAATATTTAGTAATAAATTTAAATATAGTAAATACTTTTATTTAATATATATTCATTTCAAGCTTAATTTCTTCAGATTAAATTATAAACTATTTTTAGATTATTATAATCTAATTTTATTATAAATAAATATATATTATTTTTAAAGTAATAATATTATTATTTAAAAGATTCTCTAATTATAATTAAAAACTAATTATATTAATTTTAAACTATAAACTATCTATTTTAGTTTAATTTTTAGTAATAGATTAAAATACTTAATAAAATTATTAATTGAAATGTATATTTTAAATTATAAAATTAGTTTTCTATAAAAATAATTTTATTTGCAAATATAGTTTTTTAATTTTATTATATTTAGTCTCTAGCATCTTTATATTATTTTTCTTTTATTAATTATTAAAAGGTTTATTAAAACAAAATAAATAAATAAATAATTTTTAATAAATTTATAATAAACTTCAATAAATTTTAGAAAAATACAGATTTTGTATATATTTATTAGCTCAAACTAAAGTTAAATAATTGTAATTTATTTCTATTACATTTAAAATTTATTAAATAAAATTATAAAATCTAAATAATAAGTTTTATATTTTATACAATTTATATTTATTTATTTTTATTATTAATTAATATTTATATATATTTTATATATATTCTCAATTTATAAATAAATAAGAATATTATTCTGATAAATTATATAATAAATATTAAAAAACTTACTCAGAATATAATTTATATATAATAAAAAAATAATAAATATATTCATAAAATTAAATAGTATAATATTATATTTAAAAGAAAATATTAATAAAATATATATAAATTTAAAATATAAAATTAATTTTTGTATTATTTTATATAATAGCTTCAGCTATATAAATTATATAAATATTCAATTTATTAATTTCAAACTAAATTATATAAATGTTTATTTTTTTTTAAATATTTTATTTTTTCTTATATAATAATTTTTTATTATGTGATTTAATTTATAATAACAAAAATAATAATTATTTTTTTTAAAAATTATTCCTATTTAAATATTAGTAAATAATTTTAAAATTTATTAAATCTTAATTATATATATATATATCTTTATCTTTTATAATTATTTTAATAGTTGTTAATAAAATTAAAATTCTATAGGTTGTTTTTAATATAAATAAATAAAAATTGTAAGAGTTTATTATTAAATTATTAATTTTTAAACTTTATTATATAAAATTTATTCCTCTATCAGCTATAAATAAATTATAAAAATATTTTAAATTATATTATTTATTTAAAATTACTAGATTACTCAGCTAGAATGATAAATAATTTTAAAAAGTATTTTAAAAAACTATGTATTTTTTAATTTTTTATACTTTTTATTACATTAGTTCTAAAGTAAAAATAAAACTAAAATTAAATAGAAAATAATATTTAATCTTTTTTACAAATTATTTATTAAATAATAAATATATTATATATATTATAAATATGTAATATTTATTATATTTTATTTATTATATTTTTATTTAATTATAAATATAAAGAGAAGATATACTATAAATTATTCTAAAAATTATTTAATATAAAAATAATGTTTTATTAATGTTTTATAAAACTAGTGCTTAATATTTATATATTAAAATTATATTTGTTATAGTTTTTATATTTTTTTAAAAATATATTATTTAATTTCTATAAATATTTATTATAATTTAATTTATTTTTAATTTATTTTTAAAAATATTTTTATTATTTTACTATAGTTTTTTAATAAAATAAATAACTTTTTATTATATATTAAAATTATATTTAATTTATTTTTGTATTATTTTTAAAATATAATATTTAATTTTTATATATATTTATTATAATTAAATTATTTTTAATATATTTTTAATTTATTATTATTATTTCTATATAAAATAATAATTTTGTTTTGTATATTATAAAAATGTTTAGCTAGAATTTATTAAAAAATTAATTAATATTTTTAAAATTAATTTATATTTTTTTCTAAATAAACTGTATTATATATTTAAAATATTGTAATAATTTTTATTAAATTATCTATAAGAAAAATTAATAAAAAGTATTAGAAATATTGAAAAAATATAATAATTAGTAAATTAGAAAGGTTTAAAAATTAAAATAATATTAAAATTATATATGTATAAAATTAATTATTATTGTTTTATAATCTATATTCTGTTAGATTATATTATAAAATATAAATTGTATAGTTCGGCTAATTATCTTAGTACGCTAGTAGCTAACTAATATACTCTTTACTAGTTTTCTGTGTCCGGCAGCCTCCAGGCCCAATAAAAAAGTATTTTAGTTATTTGTATTAAATAAAAATTCGTTTTTTAAATAAATATTTGCTAGAATTATAAATAAAATAAATTTATAACTAGGTTTTATATATTTCCTTTATTAAAATAATTTATTAATCTAATAAATTTTGTTAAACACTTATATATATTTATAAACTAATATATAATAGAATCTACTTATTAGAATAGAAAGTCTGCTAACTAGATAAGGAGCTAATTAAAGTATATTAATTAAAGATATATTAATAACATAGTCTACATCTATAAGATAGACTAATGTTTAAGAAATTAGTAATTTATTAGAAATAGATTATTCTTTTGATATTAATAAAAATATTAGTTACGAATTACTAATCTTATAATTTAAAGAACACTTCTAGTTTACTACTAGAAAAATTAAGATTAATTTAAATAAAATATTCTTTTAAAAATAATATTTTTATTACTAAATTAAACTATCTGAATTAGTTTTCAAAATAATTTTAAAACTATTATAAAAATAATATAACAGAATATTTAAAAATAATAAAATAAATAAATCTATTAATAAATAAATAACTCAAAATCTAGTATAAGATTAGTATTAAATATATATTAAACTTAGTAATATTTATAATAATTTACTAGAATTAATATAAAAATATAAATAAAATATTTTTTAATATATGTTTTATTTTTTATAGGCTTTTACTAATTTGTATTATAATATTAGTTTGGTTTTAATTTTATTAATTCCTTATTATATTAAAAGTAATAAATAATTAAAATATATATATTTTACATATAAATTTTATTAAAATAACTTATTTATTTCATGTAAAATACTTTTATATTTAAATAAAAAAATTTAATTTTATAATAAATTATTATTATAATATTTAAACTTTAGTATTATATAAAAATTAGTTTATAAATCTTACATTATGTATAATTATATATTTATTATTATTTTTTTATTTTATCAATATAATATTAATATATAATATATTTTTAGAGGTCTGAAAAATTGTTTTAATTTTTATTAATTTTTAATTAGTAAATATATTTTATAAATAATAAAAATAGAATAATAATATAAGATATATAATTTTAATTAAAATTTAATTTTAATTATAGTTTTTAATAATATTAAAGATACATATATTTAATAATATAATTTAAAAAATATTTAATAGTATAATTTAAAAACTATTTATAAAATAATTTATATTACTATAAATATTTAAGAACTACTAGATTTAATACTTACTTAATTATATATTACAAAAATATATTTAATATATATAATAAAAGTTTTACTATTTATTAGTTAATAATAATAGTTTTAGAGTTTTTTATTTATAATATTTTAATTCTTATTTATTATAAGTATAACTGTGACTTATCATTCTATTTAATATCTAATAATAATAAATATATTATGTAGATAATAATATTAATATCCTGCCTGGATATTATGGTAGCAGTTGTATATAAAAATATTTTAATATAAAAAAAGGGTTTAATTTAAAAACTAATAATAACTTTATTAGAAATATAAGTAATTTTTAAATAAAAAGATTAATAAATGTTTTTATATATATATTTTTAAACTCTGGAAGTTCTAATTTTATTAATCAGTTAATAAATAATATAATAATTAATTCAGTAAAAATTTTATAATTATTTGTTAAAATTATAAAATTCATTTCAAATATAATAATTTCTTTTGAATAAATATTAATTTTAAATAATTTTATAAATACTTTATAGAACTTAATAATTACTTAATTCTTTTTATAGATATTACTAATATTAGATTTATTTTTATTTTAATATTAACTACTATTTTAATTTTTTTCAATATATTAATTTTAATTTTTATAAATAATCTATTTTCCAGATATAAAATAAAACACAGTATAATTAATATATTTATTTATCTAATATAATTAATTTTATTATAAATGGTTTTAGAAAAGGTTTAGTTTTTGGTAATAATAATCGTTTATAAAATAATTTAATATTTTTATATTTAAAATAATTTAATAGTTTTATAATAATTATAAATATTTTTTATAAAATTTATATTATTAGTGTATTTATTTATAAAATACTTTTTTAAAATAAGTTTTTATAATAAGTTTTATAATCAGATTATATAATCTAATTTATAAATTAAACTAGTTTGTTTTTATTTGAATTCTATTTTCTTATATTATTAGATAATATTTAATTTTAAGTTTATAAATAATATAATAAAATTCTATTTAATTATAAGATAATCTACCTATTAATAAATCTTATATTTTATATTCATAAAAAAAATTTATATTCTTAAAAAATAATTTATAAAATTAATATAGCTATACTATATTTAAAGGTCATATTTTATAATTAAGTTTATTTTCTTCAGTATTAAAAATATATAAAATATTTCTTAATAAAAAAAATAATTTTATTTAGGATTTAAAATTAATTTGTTTATTTTTTATTTTCTAATTTATTTAATTATATTTTAAAAAATTCATAAAGTTTATTTACTTATTTTTCTAATAAATCTTAAAACTCTATTTTTTATAAATTATTAAATATAGTCTAGATAAACTACTATAATTTTTAGTATTTATTTTTTATTATAATTCTTTATTTTTATAATAAATATTTATTAAAGAATAGATGATTAATATATAACATAATTATAAATTGTATATTATTTATTATTTTGTGAAAAATATATATTGATATATAAGGTTTTTGTATTTTTATAAATAAAAATTTAAAATTACTTGAAATTTAATAAATTTTAATATTATTTATAATAAAACTAAATTATTATTAAACTTTATAGTTTATTTTAGTATATTTAATCTCTTATAAAAAGTGTCTAGGTTTAATAAAAGTATTGTTATTTTTTGGATTTTTTACTAATTAATTTATAGCTTATCTTTAATAAATTAAATAAATATTTATAAATACAGTTTCTAATATTTTATATAGATATAATTTTAAAAGATGTTTTTATAAATTTAAATATTAAAATTATAAATAATAAGACTATATAAATAAAATGTAGATAATATAAAAGGAAATTAAAAATATTAGTATATTTATTGAAATATTTATTTCCATTTTTATATTTATTATATCTTATAAATAAATATATCTAGAAGAGTTTATGAATTATATACTATCTTATCTAAATAGTATAACTGCTTCTGTAATTATTATAAGAGGACTAGTCTTCCAGTATAGATAGTTCTCGATATACATAGTAGTATTATAAAGATTAAAAGATGAATATAATATATTAATATTTTTAATTTTATTAATGAATTTAAAATTATTTAATAATTTATAAAGAGAATTGTTTTAAGTTTTTATTTTTAATGCTTTTAGATTTTTATACTAATTAATCCAATGTTAAATCTTATAATTCTATTTAATTAATTCTATTTTTTATATTGAGAAATTGTAATATTTTTATTTTATATTATTATAAGTATTTTTTTTTTATAAATAGAATTATATATATACTAGTTTTTATAATAGATAATTTATATAAAAATAAATATTACTATAATTTATATATTAATATTTCCTATTATAATTTTTTTATATATTATTATTGATAATATTATTCAAATCGTAATCATAGAGATCTTTATAATAATTATAAAATATATAAAACTGTATTATTTTTAATTTCCAGAGCTAGCTTTTTCAAAACGCGCTGTTACAGCAATATCTGGATTAGTACAGATATACTATATTTATCACAGTTATACTACATTTATTTTAATTATTCTAATTTAGTTAACCATCTATTAATTTAAAAGTTTTATTTTACTAATTAAATATTCTATTTAATAAAATATTTTATTATCCTGCTTACTAAAATATATTATATAATTTTATAAATTTAACAGGCAGATTAGAAAAAAATAGATTAAAATTATTTAAATTAAGTAGAAAACATTAAGTAGATACAAATAAATAAAGATGAACAGAGCTAGGCAGAAATAGATAAAATTAAATATAATTAAATAAAATTAAATTATTAAACTTAGGACTGTAGATATGGTATAAAATTATATAATAATAAAATACTTTTAATTAGTATAATTATAAATATTAATTTCTTTAAATAAGCAGATAGTTAAATATTTAATATAGTTATAATAACTATAGTAAGCCGAGTATAGCTGTAGCAGTTCCCTTTTTAAATCAGACAGTAAAATTAAAAAAATCCTAAAATATAGAAACAGGATTCCAGTATTAATTATATAAAATTTAATTATATATTTTTAAATAATTAATTAAAATTTATTTATTATATATGTTTTTAATAAAGATTAAATCATTTATATTAAAAATTAAAAAATTATATTTAAAATATTTAATACTAAATAGTAATATAATATTAAATTAATAAATAATCAGAGAAAATTATATAAATTATTAAAATTATAATCTCATATAGACATATCTATATATATATATATAAATTTAATTAATATTATTAATTATTTTAATTTTAAAAGTTTATATTATATTATTATTAATAAAACATTTTGTTTTTTATTTTTTAATATTAATACTTAACAAATTTAATCTTTTATTCTATTTTCTATCAAATATAATTTTTTATATTATTAAAATATAAATAAAATATTTAGAGTTATTATAATATACACAAAGAAAATCTATAATAAATAATAAATTAATATTATTTTATGAAATATAAATTATAATATTTCTTTTCTATATAAAATTGATTAATAATAAATTTAAATAATAATATATTAGATTTTTTTCTTCTATTGAATAAATAAATTAATTTACTTATTATTCAAACCTTTTAAATATTCTATATATATATAATAGTTTATTAGTAATATAATTAAAAACTATTTTTTTAATTAATAATTTTTTAATATTAAATTGTTTATTATTATAAGTATCTGTATTTTTCTACTTATTGTTATAATAAGTATTTTAAAATTATAATAACTAAACATTTTATAAATTAAAAATAATTTAAGATTAAAAACTATTAATAACTTACTATTAAAAATATAAAATCTTTATTATAATAATTAAAAAATATTCTTTATATTTTGCTTTATAAAATATTACTTAGTTTATATTTAATTATATTTTACAAAAACTTAATAAATTTATTATTTTATTATTTTATAATAAATTAAGTTTCTAGATTATTTATATAAATTATTTATGTTCTATTAAAATATTTCTATACTAATATTAATATATTTATTTTAAAATATTTTAAAATCTATAGAAAGATTCGGTATTTGTTATAATATAAAGATTTAATTCTATATTTATTATGAATTAATTTTAAATTTTAATTTTATAATAAGCAATTATAAAAAGTATTAAAAATAAGTAAAATATTAAAATTACTTTAATTTTCCTATCCTATTAATAATATATTATAATAGTTGTTTATAGTCTACTATTATTAAATTCGTCTTATATACTAGATATTATAATTAGATTAATCAATATTAATTTTACTAATTAATTAATAGTGTATTTTATTAAGTTTTGATTTTAAATTTTATTTTGTGTATACTTTTTATATTTATTATATTTAATATTTTTATTTAATTTATTTTAGCGGATACTTTTATTATTTTTATTTCTATTTAATAATAAATAGCTGCGGCTAATAAATATTTAAATATATTTAATTGATAATTTTATCTTTTTAAATAATAGTAAAACTAGTAATAATACAATATTATTTTTTTTAAAAACTAATTATTGAGATTTGTACTAATTATTTAAAAGGAGCTGTTACAGCTATATCTAGCTTATTGTAAATATATTATATTTAGTATTAGTATTATGATATACTTATTACAGTTATATAAATTTAATTAATTAATTATTATTAATTATTTATTTAAAAATATTAAAGTATTATATATTAAGTAAACGAATTTTATAAATATATAATATTATACTACTATTATAATTTTAAAATTTAATAATTTTTATTTATTTGTATATATATATTTTTATTTATTTTATTTATTTTATTTATTTTATTTATTTTATTTATTTTATTTATTTTATTTATTTTACTTATTTTATTTATTTTATTTATTTTATTTATTTTATTTATTTTATTTATTTTATTTATTTTATTTATTTTATTTATTTTATTTATTTTATTTATT
>KZ826002.1:0-70897 GCA_003184645.1 Aspergillus ellipticus CBS 707.79
AGTATAGTATTAAAAGAGATTTTATAGCTTTAATATATATTATTAAGATAGTGATTTTGTAAGGGGAACCTCTGGATTTGTACAATCGACAGAAGTGCCTATAAACAAGAAGGAATCGTTGAAGAAGGAATCTTCATGTTGTTGGGGAGGTGGCCTTTTATCCGTTGGTTCACCGCTCTTTCGTACGAGGAACAAAGTCGGAGCGAGGCGTTAGCCGAGCCATTCCTTTAGGGCCAGGAGCTTCCCGCCTGGACCCGTAACAATACCCCCCCGTTCCCCCCCCCGGCGGTAGGGGTCGTACGGGAATGGGTCCTACTTAGTTATCCACACTGTAGTAGACCGGGGTCATGTGTTGTGTAGTGACAGAGCTCAGCTCGGTGTTGCTTGTCTCAGAGACTCTTCTTCTTCTCCTATCCCAACTAGTTGTATCGTCATCATCGCGAAAATATGGCCCAGTTCAATCCTGGCAACGAGTTTAGTACTGTCTCTTCGCCTGGTACCCCCAGTGCAGTGCATAGCCTCCTAAGTCGTACAGCACGTACGGCGATCGATCATAGAGGTTATACATATACTTGATTTCACCTCACTTCGTTCAGAAACCACTGCCTCTATTCTGTATACCATACCGATATCCAGATAGAAGGCTACCTTCTCTTCGTACGATAGCTCAGCTAACTCTTAGAAAAGAAGGAAGTTTGATATTTCCCTCACTATAAGTTTCTTATCTGTTTTAATACTTATAATAAACCTGTAGTAACAGTAGAACAGGTCAGTTATAGGTTCTAGTTTATCGTACGGAGCTGATACTGTGCAGGTTCGAACTAGCTGATAAAGCTATATAAACGGCCTTCTTATTACTACCAGGAGAATCGCCTATTGTACTGGTTGCTCGAATTCTCCTCTCGCCAACTTCGGACCGGTCGTACAGATAGCTGGATATTTCGGAGGTACTTGTGCTTCGTGCGAATAGAAGTCACACCGGTCAAGATATCTCTGTTGCGGTCTACCAGAGGAGGCACGATTCGTTCCCGACTTACTCTTGTCTCTCCCCCTCTATAATACTATCCAGGATCTTGTTAATTAGATAATTAGATAAGGGTCGGTTATTAGTTCTGGATAGAAGTTTGCTATACTGTCCGGTTAAGGATCTTTTTTAAGTCTTAATATAGTATAGTCTTTTATAACCAGTAGTCCAGTACTGTAGTTTTCTCTAAAGCTGAAGTATGTTCGGTTATTATATAAGTATAACCTATTTATTTAACTTTATATTTTTTCTGCCAGCCTCGGCCTTTTTTTATATAATATTTATCTGTAATATCTTTAACTAGCTACTCTTCTTAGCTGTCTATCAGGATTACAGGTAGTTGAGTATTATCTGTTATTTATAAAGAAAAGAAGTCTGTTGCTGTAAGATAGAGGAGGTCTATATAAAAGACAGAATATATTCCGGAGAGTATATCAAGTTATATAGTATATAAGCCTATTAGTTCCTGAACTGTATATTTTATGTTTTTCCAGTCTAGCTTCCGGCTTGGACGGCTTATACAGATATTCCGCAGCTTCAGCTATATCTTATTATTTTTTTAATATTCGGAGGCTGTACTCTGTCTCTTATTTACTTGTTCTTCAGCTTGTTGTTAGGAGTAGATAATTAAGGCTTAAGCCTATTCTATTACTTCGGAAATAGTTTATATAATAGCTTCACCCTGCTGGATTAGATTTTTTATTAGATACTCCGCGAGAGATTCTCAGTCTTCCTTAAGATTAAAAAAAGAAAGATAAAATCTATAGATTAGGAAGAAGAGGCTTATTCCTGTAATAATTATTATATAACTATTTAAAGCTAATTTAGTAAGAGAGAGAAGTTTCTTCTAATTTAACTGGTTATAATAGATATAAGCTTGAATATAAGCTTCGAGAGTACTGTTTGCTCTTTCTGTTTAATTATTAGTCTGTAGATAGTAGGCTATTAAGAGTAATCTTTATATAGAGGCCAGTCGGTAGACTATAGTCTATATTTTACTTATAAACTGTATTCTTCTATCAGATATAATAATTCTTAGAAATCTGTATTATCTTATCAGGATTTATACTAGGGCCTAAGCTGTCTCCTCTGCTGTAGTAGAGCTTATTATCTTAAGAATTACTTTTTTTATAAGTCTGTCTATAATTACTAGTATTATTGTATGATTATTTAATAAAGATAGATCAGTAATAAAATCTATAGAAACTTCTTATTATAATTAGTCTGGAATCAGAAGAGGTTTTAGCAGGTCTTATTTCTATTTTTTTCAAGTTTTTATTCTTCTGTATATATTACAGTTACGTACGAAGCATCGTATATCCCGTCCTAGGTTTGGCTAGAAGAATTTCTCAGTTACCAGTACTATTATCTATTCCCTACTGGGGTGGCCAGCTATAGAAGAGTTATAAGCTGCTTAGATAATATTTATATAAAGAGATTTACTATCAGAGACCTATTTCTGTTAGTAGAAGAATAGAAATCTGTCTTTAATATAGTATTCTAATACTGATACTTTCAGATCTAAGTACAGGGGAAATTATTATTCTTCTGCTTTAAGATATTAGACAGCTTCCTGGTAGATCTTATCTTAAACTCAGGCTCTTTTCTATATATTTTAGTTATTATATAATCCTATCTCCTGCTCTTCTTTATGGTTTGTGGCTGGAGGATGCTTAAGAGATATGATTAGATATACTCCAGTTATAATCAGAGATATAGCTGTATAGTAACTATCTTCTGGTTACTGGAGTAACTGGATTGTATGATCAGTAATTTAAGGGTCCTTCTCTGAAGATAGGAGATCTTGTTTACATCAAGAGAGAGTATCAGCTCTTTTATTATTCTGTTCTTTCCGGTATCGAAACTGGAAGTTATATTAGCTTAAGAGAAAGTACTATTATATATATCTCTCTGTAAGTTTTCTAGGTTTAAAGAAGTATTCAAGATTCTTATAGTCAGTAATAACTTTAAATTTTTCTTGTACGGAGTATAGTTCTGTACTCTATTCCTCGAAATATTATATAACTGCTAGTAGCTTCTTATTATAGATCTTATAGTTGTATTCAGCAGGCGAGTTCTTTTTTGAAAAGTACGCGTACAGCTGTAATATCCTCTTATTATTAAACTGAGAGAGTACTTTTCTGATAATATATCCGGAGGAGTCTGTTTCTACTATAGTTGTATAAGAGGGGTTAAATATTACCAGTACTGGTTCCGTAGTAAAAAGGGATTTCAGCTTATTAAAGTTTAACTGGTAGTCTTATATCCAGTTAAATATCTTGTTCTTCTCAGTTAATTTAGTAAGTAGTTATATAATATCAGAGAAGTTTCAGATAAACTTTTAATAAAAATTAATAAAGTCTAAGAATTTTTATACTTTCTTTACTATCTGAGGAGTCTTCTATTTCTAAATTACTTGAATCTTTTCAGGATCTATTACTATTTCTTTACCTGCTTATATAATATATCCCAGGTACTTTGTCTCTTAATATTTAAACTTATATTTTAATATATTAAGATATAGGCCTGCTTTTTATAGCTTAATAAGTACTTTTTATACATACTCTCTATATTATATAATAGAGCTGTCAGTAAAAATAAGAATATTATTAATATAAACAGAGCAGAATTTATTAAGATATTCTTATAATACCTAATTAATATACTTCTGGAAGGTACTTAGAGTATTTACCAGACTAAACAGAGTCACCAGCTATTTATAGAGTCTATATTTTATATAAAAGACTGTCATCTATTCTTATTTCTTTATGATTTGAATCTTGTGAAAGGCAGTAGATATATTAAATTTAATAAATTATTTTATCTTATTAATCTGTATAAGAGTCTTCTGGATTAAAAAAAGAGAATATTTATTCTTCTTTATAATTATATTCAGGATCCGGTAATTAATACAGAATTATAGCTCTTCTTCTAGTTTTTATATAAAAAGGACAGGGGCAGCTGCTGAGAAGTAGTTTACTTAGATAAAGTTCTTATTAAGCAGGTTTATAAAAGTTTTTTATAATATAACTAGTTCTTTCTAAGTTATATTATATAACAGTCTCCAGGAGATAGACAGTTCTTACTTATCCTGTTATATAAATTTAATCTTATAATCTATTTCTTTTTCTTAATAGGGAGGTAGCTTCTCTGCTTAGTCCTATTTAAATAGGTATAGGAAATCCTGGTACTGTTCTGGTAGTCTTATATAAGGATTAATTCTTTTCTTCAGTATTAAGGCTTTCTGAATATTACTTATTATAGCAGTGAAGATTTATATATTATTCTTTCTTTCTGTATAATAAATATAAGCTTCTATTATAACTGCTGAAATACTTTTAATCTTCAGATTTAGAAAAACCTGTTTTTTTCTATTTTATATCCTAGCTTCTGTTATATGAAGATACAACTTTCTTTATTTTAGCTTAAAGTAAGTATTATTATAATAGAGCCAGGAGAGTCCTAGGATCAGATTATAATCTAGATAATTCTTAAGAATATAGAAGAATACCTGTTCTTCTGAGTATATTTCTATATTAAGTTTTATTTATATAATATAAGTGATCTGTACTTCTTCTCTAGTCACCTCTCTTACCGGTTTCAGCGGTATAGGTATCTTCTAGAGTCGGTATTATTATATAAAGTATTTACTGATTATACTGTAGGTTATACAGCTACTGTTAATAAGTATTCTTGCTGAAGTAGAGTAATTAAGTAATAAATTAACTGTAAAAGATCAGGAATTTATATATAAGCTTTTAAAGTTCTGCTAAAGATTAAGTAAATACTTTTTAGCTATCCGGGGCTCTTATATATATTTTTATATAAGAGTATCTAGTTTTCTGACTCTGTTCCAGATTTATCTGTAGTATAGCTTTTATAGTTATTCTTTTCTTCAGTTCCAGTAGTCGCTGCTGTGATTATATAAGATCTAGCTGCTGGAAGTAGAGTATAATTCCGGATAAAGTACCTGTTCTTATTATATTAAATATAGGTACTCTTCTGTCTGCGTATCTATAATTTATTAGAAAAGACTTATTTTACTCTTTTCTTCTTACTAGTTTTTTTTATTTTTGTACGAAGGGCTGCTATCTGAATCTAGAGTACTATTACCTGGCTAGTAATTACTTCCTAATCTATATTATCAGGATTTTTTTTATTTTTACTCGGGGACAGAGCAGGGACTGTTATCATACAGTTTATTTTTCTCTTAATTCAAGCCAGATATTCTATATTATACTTAATCTCCAGGAGTTGTTCGCAGTATCCCTTATATAATTGGGTACGAGGTACTCCTATTATTACTTCAAGCAAGTTTAAGTTTATTACTGTTTTAACTAATACTTTCTTTTATTTATTACTCTATAGTGCATCTCCCGTATCTATAAGAGCCTGATTAAATTTATTCAAGAATTTACAGAAGGTTCTCTTTTCTTATTTTATTATATTAACTTGTACAAGAGCTTTTCTTTCGCGGTCAGGATTAGAGTATACAAGGTCCAGTTGGTTGTAGAACTCAGGGAGAGTTAGGGACTGATTATTTTCTTATCGTACGGCGATCTAAGAAAGAAGATATTAGCTAGCTTTCCCTTTAAGTCTGCTGTAGGTATACAAGACTTTCGTATTTTCAGAAGGGAAGGTATTTCCTTTAATCAGGAACTTTATATAAAGATTAATAAAAAAAGGGCAGTATTTATATAGGTCTTCTCTATTAAACAGAGTAGGGTCCGGGTGTCGCAAGCGGTGGACTGGGGTTAGTAGTGCTGCAGCAGGAACTGGTTGGATTGTACAAAGCTTGTAGAGTTAAGCTTATAGATCTATTATCTGGTTTACCAGTTCTTATATATGCTTGTAGTTGTTTATCTTGGTTGTTGCTTCTCTCTCCGAGGACACCTCTGCAAGAGTTTGGTAGAAGAAATAATTTCTAATATAAGAGGAACCTCTGGATTTGTACAATCAACAGAAGTGCCTATAAATAAGAAGAAATTATTAAAGAAGGAATCTTTATATTATTAGGAAGGTAGCCTTTTATCTGTTGGTTTACCGCTCTTTCATACGAGGAACAAAGTCGGAGCGAGGCGTTAGCCGAGCCATTCCTTTAGGGCCAGGAGCTTCCCGCCTGGACCCGTAACAGATTTTATAGTACTTTAATCTCAGAATTATAATATTTTGGCTGACTGATATAAGTTGCTTATAGCCCAGCCAGATAGATAACTTATTTTTAGTAATTTTTTAAAAATATTTTACTATTTATATATCTTCCGGAGTAAAAGTATCAGTAATTTAGTAGTTTTATACAGTAAATTTAACTGATTCAGTTTTATATTTAACAGGATTCTTAATAGAATATACAGGCTTATAATCAGATAGCTCTGTAGAGATTAAAATTATTTATATTTTATTAGTAATAATATTAGTATTTTAAATAATATTAGTATTAATATTAGTAATTAAATTATCTGAAGTACCTTAATAAAAGAATATATTATTTAATTAGATAGATTCTCCAGATTCTGGCAGCAGCCTGTTAAAAATTAGCCTGTTAAAGATTATTCTATCAGAATTCTTATAATTATTTTTATATATTTTATTTTTATAAAATAAGATATCTCTAGAATATTTGATTTTATTAGATTCTAGTATCTAAATATAATAAATATAACTGTTTTTTTTATTAAATCTAATAAAATAGTCTACTGTTGTATAAGATTCTATTTTCCTAGATATTATACAGTCCTTAGTAGATATATAAATATATAAACAGCAACTAAATATATACAGAAAATCTAATAAGATTTCTAAATTTAAAAAATTATAGAAGATTCTATATTAGTATATTAAAATATATTTAATATTATTTTTAGAGAAAATAAAATAATTTATTATCTGTACAGCTAATTAAACAGTATACAGCTAGAAATATCCGGATAAACTAGAATTAAGTATTATAACTTTATTTATTTAGTTAATTAAACTGCTATATGTTACGGGTCCAGGCGGGAAGCTCCTGGCCCTAAAGGAATGGCTCGGCTAACGTCTTACTCCGACTTTGTTCCTCGTACAAAAGAGCAGTGAACTAACAGATAAAAGATTATCTTTCTAATAATATAAAGATTTCTTTTTTAATAATTTTTTTTTATTTATAAGTACTTCTGTTAATTATATAAATCCAGAGATTCTTTTTATATTAGGAATTATTTTTTCTACTAAACTCTTATAGAAATATCCTCAGAAAAAAAAGTAATAATTAAAATAAATAATTATAAATATATATAAAAACTAGTAAATTAGATAATAGATCTATAAGCTTAATTCTATAAATTTTATATAATCTAACTAGTTTCTGCTGCAGTACTACTAACCCTAGTCTACTACTTATAATACCCGGATTCTACTCTGTTTAATAAAAAAGATTTATATAAATATTACTTTTTTTTTATTAATTTTTATATAAAATTTCTAATTAAAAGAAATATTTTTTTTTCTAAAAATATAAAAGTCTTATATATTTACAGCAGATTTAAAAAAAAAACTAATTAATATCTTCTTTTCTAGATTATTATATAATAAGAAAATAATTAGTTTTTAATTTTTTCTAAATTTTATAATTAACTAAATTTTATATATTCTGATTCTAACTGTAAAAGAAAAGCTTTTATATAAGTTAATATAATAAAATAAGAAAAAAAAATCCTCTATAAATTCTTAAATAAATTTAATTAGATTTTTATAGATATAGAAAATATACTATAAAATAATAAATAAAAAAAAATATTAATTAAAATAATAATAAATCTAAACTTATTTAAAGTAATAATAAGAGTATCTTATATCTAATTATATAAAGAATACTGTAAATAACTTCTAGAGATTAAATATAATATAAAATATCTAGTTTAAATTAAAAGAAAAATAAACTGTATAATAATAATTCCTGCTCTATCCCTGAGTAAGAATAAAAGAAATCCTGATAATATAGATTAGAAAGTAACTACTAGCTAGATAATAGTACTCCAGGCTTAGATAGCAGTTTTTTATATAAAGATAAAGAAAACTAGTAAAAAGAGAAGAATAAAATAGATCTTTTTTAATAAATTATAGATATATAGATAGAAGAGTACCTGTATTTAATATAGTAAGAACAGATATTTTATCCGGAATTATATTCTATTTCCAGCAGCTAGATCTTATATAATTACAGCAGTAATTATTAGAACTGAAAAAAAAAATAACTATAAAAGCTATACTACAGATAAATCTAGAATAGAATTAAAAAACTAGATATTCTTATATAAAAGTATATATAAAAGCCCCGGATAGTTAAGAAGTATTTATTTAATTTTTAATAGAATTTTAAAAGCTTATATATAAATTTCTGATCTTTTACAGTTAATTTATTACTTAACTATTTTATTTTAATAAAAATATTTATTAATAATAATTATATAATCTATAGTATAATCAGTAAATATTTTATATAATAATACTGATTCTAGAAGATATCTATACTACTGAAACCAGTAAGAAAAATAACTAGAAAAGAAGTATAGATTATTTATATTATATAAATAAAATTTAATATAAAAATATACTTAAAAAAATAAGTATTTTTTTATATTTTTAAAAATTATTTAGATTATAATCTGATTCTAAAACTCCTCTGGCTCTACTATAATAATACTTACTTTAAACTAAAGTAAGAAAAATTATATCTTTATATAATAGAAACTAGAATATAAAATAAGAAAAAACAGACTTTTTTAAATTTAAAGATTAAAGATATTTCAGCAGTTATAATAAAAGCTTATATTTATTATATAAAAAAAAGAATAATATATAAGTTTTTACTATTATAATAAATAATATTTAGAAAATCTTAATATTAAAAAAAAGAATTAATTTTTATATAAAACTACTAGAACAGTACCAGGATTTCCTATATCTATTTAAACAGGACTAAGTAGAGAAGCTATCTCTCTACTGAGAAAAAGAAATAGATTATAAGATTAAACTTATATAATAAGATAAGTAAGAACTGTCTATTCTCTGAAAACTATTATATAATATAATTCAGAAAAAACTAATTATATTATAAAAAACTCTTACAGATCTGTTTAATAAAAACTTTATCTAAATAAACTATTTCTCAGCAGCTGCTCCTGTTCTTTTTATATAAAAACTAGAAGAAGAGCTATAATTCTGTATTAATTATCAGACTCTGAATATAATTATAAAGAAAAATAGATATTTTTTTTTTTTAATCTAGAAGACTTTTATACAGATTAGTAAAGTAAAATAATTTATTAAACTTAATATATCAGCTATCTTTTATAAGATTTAAATTATAAAAAGATAAGAATAGATAACAGTCTTTTATATAAAATATAAATTTTATAAATAACTGATAACTTTTTTTAGTCTAGTAAATACTTTAAGTATCTTCCAGAAGTATATTAATTAGATTTTATAAGAATATCTTAATAAATTCTGCTCTGCTTATATTAATAATATCTTTATTTTTACTAACAGCTTTATTATATAATATAAAAAGTATATATAAAAAGTACTTACTAAACTATAAGAAGTAAGTCTATATCTTGATATATTAAAATATAAGTTTAAATATTAAGAGATAAAGTACCTGGAATATATTATATAAATAGATAAAAAAATAGTAATAGATTCTGAAAAGATTTAAGTAATTTAAAAATAAAAAACTCTTCAGATAATAAAAAAAATATAAAAATTTTTAAATTTTACTAATTTTTACTAGAAATTTATCTGAAACTTTTTTAATATTATATAACTATTTACTAAATTAACTGAAAAAAATAAGATATTTAACTAGATATAAAATTACTAGTTAAATTTTAATAAACTAAAATCTTTTTTTATTATAGAACTAATACTAGTAATATTTAATCTTTTTTATATAACTGTAGTAGAAACAGACTCCTCTGGATATATTATTAGAGAAATATTTTTTTAATTTAATAATAAAAAAATATTATAGCTGTATATATATTTTTTAAAAAAGAATTTATTTACTGAATATAATTATAAAATCTATAATAAAAAGCTACTAGTAGTTATATAATATTTTAAGAAATAAAGTATAGAACTATACTCTATATAAGAAAGATTTAAAATTATTACTAACTATAAAAATTTTAAATATTTTTTTAAATCTAGAAGACTTACAGAGAGATATATATAATAATATTTTTTCTTAAGCTAATATAATTTCCAGCTTTAATACTGGAAAAGATAGAATAATAAAAAAACTAATATTTTCTCTTAATATAAATAAGATCTTTTATTTTTAGAGAAGAATTCTTAAATTACTAATTATATAATCTAGTTATTTTAGTAACTAGAAGATAGTTATTATACAGCTATATCCCTGATTATAATTAGAGTATATTTAATTATATTTCTTAAGTACTCCCTAGCTATAAACTATAAAGAGAAACAGAAGATAGAATTATATAATAATTAAGATATATAAAAAAAAGCCTGAGCTTAAAATAAAATCTACTAGAAAACTATCTAATACTTTAAAATAGAAGAATAATAATTTTTTTTATATTTAAATCTAAAAGTATTAGTATTAGAATATTATATTAAAAATAGATTTTTATTCTTTTATTAATAGAAATAGATTTCTAATAGTAAATTCTTTTATATAAATATTATTTAAATAGTTTATAACTCTTCTATAGCTGGCTATTCTGGTAGAAAATAAATAATAGTACTAGTAACTGAGAAATTCTTCTAACTAAATCTAGAACAGGATATATAATATTTTATATATAACTATAATATATACAGAAGAATAAAAACTTAGAAAAAATAAAAATAAAATTTACTAAAATCTTTTTTAATTCTAGATTAATTATAATAAGAAGTTTTTATAAATTTTATTACTAATCTATTTTTATTAAATAATTATATAATAATATTAGTAATTATAAATAGACTTATAAAAAAAGTAATTCTTAAAATAATAGACTCTACTATAGTAAAGAAAACAGCTTAAATTCTAGTATAAATTCTAGTAAGATAATATAGATTTCTAAAAATTATTATATCTGATAAAAAAATACAGTTTATAAATAAAGTATAGACTACAGTCTGCTGACTGGCCTCTGTATAAAAATTACTCTTAACAGCCTACTATCTACAGACTGACGGTTAAACAGAAAGAGTAAACAGTACTTTTAAAGCCTATATTTAAATCTATATCTGTTATAACCAGTTAAATTAGAAGAAACTTCTTCTTTTTATTAAATTAGTTTTAAATAGTTATATAATAATTACTATAGAAATAAGCCTCTTTTTTTTAATCTATAGATTTTATCTCTCTTCTTTTAATTTTAAGGAAGACTGAGAGTCTCTCGCGGAGTATCTAATAAAAAGCCTAATCTAGCAGAATAAAACTATTATATAAACTATTTCTGAAGTAATAGAGTAAACTTAAGTTTTAATTATCTACTTTTAATAATAAGCTGAAAAACAAGTAAATAAAAGACAGAATACAGCCTCTAAGTATTAAAAAGGTAATAAGATATGGCTGAAGCTGCGGAATATCTGTACGAGCCGCCCAAGCCGGAAGCTAGACTGGAAAAACATGAAATATACAGTTCAGGAACTAATAGGCTTATATACTGTACGACTTAATATACCCTCCGGAATATATCCTGTCTTCTATATAGACCTCCTCTATCTTGCAGCAACAGACCCCTTTCCTTCATAAGTAACAGATGATGCTTAACCACCTGCAATCCTGGTAGACGGCCAAGAAGAGTGGCTAGTTGAAAATGTTACGGGATAGAGGTAAGCACGTGACGATACTTTCCCGCTAGACTAAAAGGTCAACACAAGTTAACTGAGCAACAGTTAACTAGCCGCCACGCCTTATATAGGAGAGAACATCTATCTTATTCATCTGTTAAGCACAGGGTAACCAAGCTCTATATATAAGGGGTTGGATATTACGGATGAGTATTACATAAAAAGAGGCCGAGGCTGGCAGAGAAAATATGAAGTTAAATAGACAGGTTATACTTATATAATAATTGAATATACTTCAGCTTTAGAAGAAACTACAGTACTGGACTGCTGGTTATAAAAGACTGTACTATACTGAGATTTAAAAAAGATTCTTAACCAGATAGTATAGTAAACTTCTATCCTGAACTAATAATTGATTCTTATATAATTATCTAATTAATAAGATCCTAGATAGTATTATAGAGGGAAAGAGATAAAAGTAAGTTAGGAATAAATTATATCTCTTCTAGTAGACTATAACAGGAATATCTTAACTGGTATAACTTTTATTTATACAAAGTATAAGTATCTCTGAAGTATCCGGCTATCTGTACAACCAGTCTGAAGTTAGTAAGAGAAGAATTCGAGTAACTAGTATAATAAATAATTTCTTTAGTAGTAATAAGAAGACTATTTATATAGCTTTATCAGCTAGTTTAAATCTATACAGTATCAGCTCTGTATAATAAATTAGAACTTATAACTAACTTATTCTACTGTTACTACAGGTTTATTATAAATATTAAAATAAATAAAAAATTTATAGTAAAAAAAATACTAAACTTTTTTTTTTTCTAAGAGTTAGCTGAGCTATTATATAAAAAGAAGATAGTCTTCTATCTAGATATTAATATAGTATACAGAATAGAGATAATAGTTTCTGAATAAAATAAAGTAAAATTAAGTATATATATAACCTCTATAATTAATTACTGTATATACTGTACAACTTAGAAGACTATATACAGTACTAGAAGTACCAGATAAAGAGATAGTACTAAACTTATTATTAGAATTAAACTAGGCTATATTTTTATAATAATAATAATATAATTAGTTAGGATAGAAGAAGAAGAAGAGTCTTTAAGATAAATAATACTGAGCTGAGCTCTGTTATTATATAATATATAACCCCAGTCTACTATAGTATAGATAATTAAGTAGGACCTATTTCTGTATAACAGTAATAATTTACTCCTACTGCCGGGAGGAGAACAGAGAGATATTATTATAAATCCAGACAGGAAGCTCCTAGCTTTAAAGAAATAGCTCGGCTAATATCTTACTCCGACTTTATTCCTTGTATAAAAGAGCAGTAAATTAACAGATAAAAGGCCACCTCCTTAATAATATAAAGATTCCTTCTTCAATAATTCCTTCTTATTTATAGGCACTTCTGTCGATTATATAAATCCAGAGGTTCCCCTTACACTATATTATTCTGAAAAGTTATTTATTTCAGATATATATAGTAAAGAGATAATAATATAAATTCTATATTCTTTATAAATAGTCCAGTCAGTAAATTAGTTAAATTTTTTTTCTTTATTAAAATATTATACTGCTATATAGCAGTTAACAGTATTCTTATATTTTATATTTATTTAAATAAGCTCTTCAGAAGTATTACTCTTTTATTTTAGTAATATAATATAAATAAAATATATAATATTATTAATTATAATTAGAAAATAATTATATTTTTTATAATTAATAAAAATTATTTTTTATATATCTGTATACCAGAGTTCTGTAGAATTATTAGTCTGTAGGATTAGATTATAAGATACTAATTATTTTACTTTATTTAATTAATATATTTTATAATATATATTATTTCAGTATTTAATTTTAATCTGATAGAATCAGATAGTTAAATTAATCTATTAAAATCTTATATAACTATATTAATAATATAGTAGTAGAGGATTAACTACTATTATATTAATTCCGGGATCTATAATTCTGATAAAGAATATCTTTTTTAAAACTTATATATAATCTATAATCTTATTATTTTTTATTAAGTATAGAATATAGTTTTTATTAATTCTATAGATATTAAAATCTTTTTAAAAATAATTAGTAGATATTAGATTATAAAATAAATTAAATTAATAGTATATCTTAATATTTAATTATATAAAATTATTATTTAATTCTAAGAAAATAATTATATAATCTATAATCTTTATCTTAGTAAGTATTCTTTATAATATACTATATATATAATATTTCTGTAGCTTTAACTTATAAAAGTCGGTAAGTAAGATACAGTCTAGGATAAGATACTGGAAACTATCTGTATTATAAATCTAATATAATAGTATATAAGATAGTTTTTTAATTATTATACTACTAAAATTAATTATATAATTATTATTATCTATATCTGAATTAATATCTAGTACTATATAAGATTTAGTAGGTAATTTAACTTATTTCTATATAATTAAAGTAGTCTTTATAGATATCCCGGATTTTATTAATTTTAACTCTTTTTTCAGTTTATAAAACCAGATATTATAAATCTAGAAAGACCAGCTGTCAGGGCAGAGATCAGAAATAAAATACTAGTATTTATAATAATAGTATTTTATAAATTTATAGTATATACAGTAATTATTAATAATAAAAAATTTTTAATTTAATATCTTTTTTAAATATTTTTTTATACTAATATTTTTTTTTAGAAAAATTATTTTTTTTTAATTTTTATTTTTTTTAGTTAAATTAGTATTAAATAATTTTAACTTTATAGTAGATACTGTAGAATTAATTTAGTTAAATTTATTTTTTTTTTCTATAATATTTCTATAGTAATTAAAGAATTCTGATTTCTTTAAGATTTTTATAGTATTATTCAGCAGCTGGAGTTCTACAGTAGCTATCTAGATTAGTAAGTTA
Organism: Aspergillus ellipticus CBS 707.79; assembly: GCA_003184645.1. Classification (NCBI taxonomy): domain Eukaryota; kingdom Fungi; phylum Ascomycota; class Eurotiomycetes; order Eurotiales; family Aspergillaceae; genus Aspergillus; species Aspergillus ellipticus. Next base: position 14,765 of record KZ826002.1, read on the forward strand.
GATTTAACTTACTTTAGTAGTAGTAGTAATCTATAATATAGTATTAGAAGACAGTCTAGCTGCTTTACTAGTATATAAGCTTACTTAAAGTTATTTATATATTAGAATATAGTAGAGAAGTCTGATCTTTTCTTTTAAATCAGATTATTAAATACTGTCTAGTAGAGAATATAGCTGTAGCTGAAAACTAGACAGTAAATTATTATAAAGATATTATTTATATAGTTTTTAAGATTATTTAATACTATAAATTTTTTTAAGATATTTTTTAACAGTTAGTTAACTAGCTATATTTAAATATTAATTAAAATAGTATACTAAATAGTATAATTTTTATAGATTAATATTAATTTAATAAAATTCTTTTTAATAAAGTCCTGTAATCTGATATTTTTTAATATTTATCTGACTCTAAAATTCTATATTTTATAATTTTTATATTTCTTAAGTAATTCTAATACTTTATTAAGGCTTTTAGGCAGCTTCTTTAGTATTCTATCTACCTGGATAGTTAGTAGTATAGTTATAGAGTTATTCTTACTAATATATAAGAATAATACAGATCTGCCTCTTAGAGCTATTATAGAACTGATATAAATCTAATTATTTACTAGTAGAATACTATTATAAATATCTAATTAACTTTAAAAAAGATAGAAGTCTGTATAATTAGTTAAATTAGGAATTCTCCGAGGCGATCTGTAGAGACGGGTATATACTATATATATTTTAGTATCTTAGAGATTACTATATAGTAGGAGCCTTCTGTATAGTTATAATAATATAATAATTTATTAAATAGCTTTAAAAATACTAGAAAACAAAGATAGCAGTACTTTACAGTAAGTTACCGGGCTTATAACCTGTTAGGAATATAAGGCAGAAAATATCTGATATTAGTTAATATTAGTTGCTATTAGTTGCTAGCTAAACGACTATCTCAATATAGAGTTTAACACCTCGGTGGCCAACGTGACCACAACATCACGTGACGCTCGCCTATTAGCCAATCAGCTGTTCCAACATTATTTATTATTTATTATTCTGAATTATTAAATATATTTAATTTAAATAAATAATTAATTTTACAGCTTTATCTTTGTTACGGGTCCAGGCAGGAAGCCCCTGGCCCTAAGGAATGGCTCGGCTAATATTTTACTCCGACTTCGCTCCTTGTATAAAGAGCAGTAAACTAATTGAGAAGAATTCTTCTAGGGCTCAGGCGAATTCTCGATGACTAAGACGAATTCTCAATGCCTAGAATAAATTCTGGATGCAAATTTCAAGTAAGGGGTGAAGTAAAAGTGAAAGGGAGGTAAAAGATAGATAAAATCGATTTCTTGAAGAAGACTGATGATTAAGTGAATGAGTTAAACTGATTGAATGAATGAATTGAACTGAAACTGCTTGCTCAACTGATTAAAAAACATTAGGAATTGACCTCTTATTTATAGCTGAATAGCTATATTAACTTTCTGAGGTTTTCCGCGATTATATGAAATAATGAAGTCAATAAACTCGCATTTAACAGATAGATTCTTCCAGACTGTTTTCCCCGCTGAGTAGATTGTTCTAGGCCTGTTTCGGAACTCGGGAATCCACTCCGTGAATTGAGGGGTCCGGAACTCGGGAATGCACTCCGTGAATTGGTTACCTGAGGCAGCGAACTGGTTGGTGAGCCTGAGGCAGCAAACTGGCTATATAGTTGACACTAATAAATAAAAAGACTACCTCTTTAATGATATAAAGAATCCTTCTTTAATAATTTTTTTTATTTATAAATACTTTTATTAATTATATAAATCTAGAGATTCTTTTTATATTAGGAATTATTTTTTCTACTAAACTCTTACAGAGATATTCTTAAAGAAAAAAATAATAATTAAAATAAATAATTATAAATATATATAAGAACTAGTAAATTAGATAATAAATCTATAAATTTAACTTTATAAATTTTATATAATCTAACCAGTTCCTACTGCAGTACTACTAATCCTAGTCTACTATTTATAATATCCGGACTTTACTCTATTTAATAAAGAAAATTTATATAAATATTATTTTTTTTTATTAATTTTTATATAAAATTTCTAATTAAAAAAAATATAAAAATCTTATATATTTATAATAGATTTAAAAAAAAACTAGTTAATATCTTTTTTTCTAGATTACTATATAATAAAAAAATACCTAATTTTTAATTTTTTTTAAGTTTTATAACCAGCTAGATTTTATATATTTTAATTCTAATTATAAAAAAAAAGCTTTTATATAGATTAATATAATAAAATAAAAAAAAAGAATCTTCTGTAAATTTTTAAATAAATTTAATTAGATTTTTATAAATATAAAAAATATATTATAAAATAATAAATAAAAGAAAATATTAGTTAAAATAATAATAAATCTAAACTTATTTAAAATAATAATAAAAATATTTTATATCTAATTATATAAAAGATACTGTAAATAATTTTTAGAAATTAAATATAATATAAAATATCTAACTTAAATTAAAAAAAAAATAAACTATATAATAATAGTTCCTGCTCTGTCCCTGAATAAGAATAAAAAAAATTTTAATAATATAGATTAAAAGATAACTACTAGCTAGATAATAATACTTCAGACTCAGATAGTAGTTCTTTATATAAAAATAAAAAAAACTAGTAAAAAGAAAAGAATAAAATAAATCTCTTCTAATAAATTATAAATATATAAATAAAAAAGTATCTATATTTAATATAATAAAAATAAATATTTTATCTAGAATTATACTTTATTTCCAGCAGCTAGATCTTATATAATTATAATAGTAACTACTGGAACTAAAAAAAAAAATAATTATAAAATTTATATTATAAATAAATCTAGAATAGAATTAAAAAACTAGATATTTTTATATAAAAATATATATAAAAATTCTAGATAACTAATAAATATTTATTTAATTTTTAATAAAATTTTAAAAACTTATATATAAATTCCTGATCTTTTATAGTTATTTATTACTTAATTACTTTATTTTAATAAGAATATTTATTAATAATAATTATATAATCTATAATATAATTAGTAAATATTTTATATAATAATACTAATTCTAGAAGATATCTATACTGCTGAAGCCGGTAAGAGAAATAACCGGAGAAAAAGTACAGATTATTTATATTATATAAATAAGACTTAATATAAAAATATATTTAAAAGAATAGATTTTTTTTTATATTTTTAAAAATTATTTAAATTATAATCTAATTCTAGAACTCTTCTGGCTCTACTATAATAATACTTACTTTAAATTAAAATAAAAAAATTATATCTTTATATAACCGGAGCTAGAATATAGAATAGAAAGAAATAGATTTTTTTAAATCTAAAAATTATAAATATTTTAATAATTATAATAAAAGCTTATATTTATTATATAAAAAAAAGAATAATATATAAATCTTTATTATTATAATAGATAATATTTAAAAAATCTTAATATTAAAAAAAAGAATTAATTTTTATATAAGATTATTAGAACAGTATCAGAATTTTTTATATTTATTTAAATAAAATTAAATAGAAAAATTATCTTTCTATTAAAAAAAAAATAAATTATAAGATTAAACTTATATAATAAAATAAATAAAAACTATCTATTCTCTAGAAGCTATTATATAATATAATTTAAAAAAAACTAATTATATTATAAAAATTTTTTATAAATTTATTTAATAAAAACTTTATTTAAGTAAGCTATTTTTTAACAGCTATTTCTATCTTTTTTATATAAAAACTAGAAGAAAGATTATAATTTTATATTAATTACCGGGTCCTGAATATAATTATAAAAAAAAATAGATATTTTTTTTTTTAATTTAAAAAACTCTTATACAGATTAATAAGATAAAATAATTTATTAAATTTAATATATCAGCTGTTTTTTATAAAATTTAGATTATAAATAAATAAGAATAAATAATAATCTTTTATATAAAATATAAATTTTATAAATAGCTGATAATTTGTTTTAATCTAATAAATACTTTAAGTACTTTTTAGAAATATATTAATTAAATTTTATAAAAATATCTTAATAAATTCTGTTCTATTTATATTAATAATATTCTTATTTTTATTAATAATTTTATTATATAATATAAAGAATATATATAAAAAGTACTTACTAAACTATAAAAAACAGATCTATATCTTAATATATTAAAATATAAGTTTAAATATTAAAAGATAAAATATCTAGAATATATTATATAAGTAGATAAAGAAATAGTAATAGATCTTAAAAAAATTTAAATAATTCAGAAATAAAAGATTTCTTAGATAATAAAAAAAATATAAAAATTCTTAGATTTTATTAATTTTTATTAAAACTTTATTTAAAATTTTTCTAATATTATATAACTACTTACTAAATTAATTAAAAAAAATAAAAAATTTAATTAGATATAAGACTACTAGTTAAATTTTAATAAATTAAAATTATTTTTTACTATAAAATTAGTATTAATAATATTTAATTTTTTTTATATAATTATAATAGAAATAGACTTCTCTAGATATATTATTAAAAAAATATTTTTTTAATTTAATAATAAAAAGATATTATAGCTGTATATATACTTTTTAAAAAAGAATTTATTTACTAATAAAGAATTGCGTTTTGCTGTTCGGCAGCGGCTGCCTTTTTCGGCGATCAATATGACTTAGAAACACGTTCGCGCTACCTGAAATTGTCTACAGCGTGTCACTTGTCTTCAGCCCGCATGTCCTACTCTTCATCATATTATTTTATATTCATGCCTTTGAAGCGCCTCACTTAACATTGATGGAAGACCTTCGGAGACTGCTTGTCGAGGGTGGTCGACAGAAAATGCTACTTCCCTTGAAGAAAGAGATAGATAATTACTATATCTTCCCGAAGATTGAGATGATCTGTGGCCAGCCCCGCATTTTATGGGAGACACCCATAAATAGAAGCACACTCGACGCACAGCTCAGGACATTTAGTAAGATATACAGCTTTCTTAATCATTTCTTCTCTCACCAATTCCGATACGGAGGAGGTAATCTACTTGACAAGAGTAGTAAGTAAACTAAAAATCCCTAAGTTCTTTCTAGATGGGCAGACTAAAGCTTTTATCTAGGTTTTATCAGTGAAGCTCAGCGTAATATAATCATGGCCCACGCCACCAGCAGAACATTCATCAAATATTATTATCCCCGTCGGTATACCGGATTACAAGAGATCATGTGCGGTCTTAATCCAGACGAAGAGTTCTCCAAGGCTGTGACTCGGATGAGCCGTTGGATTAATCGGCGGCGACCACGATACTTGAGCGATGCTGATCAGGAATCAGTAGAGAAAGACCCAGAACTGCAGTCAGCCATATGCTGGCAAGTCGATTTAGAGACCCAGTGCGCTGGTTGCTCTTATAATCTAGCATTGCAAGCGATGCTGGAGGACCAGAAGCGCCACGTCCACAATCTGCGCCGGCGTCTGCAGGACAAACAGCGGAAAGAAACACACCGCAATTTCAGTCGGAAACAGGCGGTGATTGACATTGAAAGACAGCTGACCGGTAGGGCTGTAAGTAATGAGCCTGCGCGCGAGGTCTTATACAAAGAGTTTGAAATGTCATCGGAGCAGATTCTTCTCGTGGAGACGTTCTTTACTTAGCCCACGACTGATTCATTAGAAGACGAGTAGACGCGACGCAACAAAGCGGTTGCTGCTGGAATACAATACTGCGGCTTTCAGGAGGGTAGACCCCTTCGTGGACGACGGAAGCGCTCTGCCCCGTCCGATAATAAGAATGGGGTTCCTTCTCCGCCAGCCCGAAAGACGAAGGCTGATACGCCGCTGAATACGTCATAGGAAAAGGTATGCGCCTCTGGTGAGAAATATATCCTGAATACAGAGTAAATATTCGCATGCTTCCAATGTCCCAAGGCATACTCTGACTATAATGGAGTGAAGAGGCATTTTAAGACGTCGTATTTGACGGACCGGAAATGTAATTTTTGCGATTTGTCCGTCCTGCATGAGATGCACTTGCGGAGACATGCTTAAGATGTCCATGGCCTTCGAACATAAGTGTCGGAACTCCTGTAACGTTTCCTTGTTCCTCTATTTGAATATAAGTGAGAGTTATGGCCGAGTTGATTATTATTTTATTGAAGCAGTCCTTATTTGTTGCAATTATTTAGAGCTACCGGAACAGAATTCTATTACAGTCGTCTCGACCTTTTAATTAACGGGTCGTACTGTAATAAGTTCGACTGTATTCCTCTTTTTTTCATCCCTGTATTACTTTTCGTCACTTTCGGGAAAGATGGTACGAGCTATTTGATTTGGATTTTAGACAATCAACTCAACGTATTAGTGTCTCTACAAACATGACAAGATATTTTAGGGTTTTAGTTGGTTTGGAGCAGTCATTTTGCGACTTGGGTATCCGGCTGGCTATGCTAAACAGGCGTTGAATGCCGTGAAGCTAGTTGCAACATAAATCTGAGGAAACAAGTCACGGTGAGTTCTCAGTCTGTAGATGTGGGTCCGTGGTCAGAAAGCTGCGGTGGTGTGGCTGTGGCCTCAGGCCAAAAGATTTAGGTCAGTTGACTTTGGTCCAATGACTCATAGCGTTGGACGTACGACCAAACCTGCCGTACGTACGCAACCTTGCGTCTGCAGTGGCCTCGAGTCTGTCAACTGGTGTCTACTATGGCTTTATAACTAAAATAGACATGAATTCTTGTATTAATCTCTTTATAGGGCGTAAAATAATTCCTGGCTATTTTCCAGACAGCTCGAGGGAAATCCAAATAAGCTGTGTGGGTCCACAGCCTCTACTTATTGTGTCTATCTCATGTCAGTCTCATGACACTGTTTCCAGAATCACCAAGCCTGTCTCCAGGAACACCAAACCGATCTTTAAAATCACCAACCCAGCCTCAGAACCACCGATGAAATCTGGCTCCAAGACTATTATCAACCTGTCTTCAGGACCAGGTTGGCCTGACTTGCGAACAGAAGACAATTGATTCGGCCAGCTTTACTCCGAAGGAATACCGCGGGAAACATGGAAGAGAATCGTGACCAGCCCCTTATAGATTTTTCTGTAATAGCGCTTGAGTGTTCAAAGATCGAGTATACTAAACAGTAGCTTGGGTTTTCGGTCAGCAGCCAGAATTCTGTCTTTCTGGCTTGATGGTCCTGGAGACGGATTTGGTAATTCTTGAGACTAGTTGGTAATTCTTGAGACCAGTTGGTAATTCTTGAGACCGGTTCGGTGATCCTGAAGACAGGCTTGGCGGTCTCTGGAGACAGATTTGGTGTTCCTGGAGACGGGTTTGGTGTTCCTAGAGGAGGGCTTAGTGATCCTGGAGACAGATTTGGTGTTCCCGGAGACAGACTGGGTGTTCCTGGAGACGGGGTTGGTGTTCCTGGCCACGAGGATCTCCAGGAACAAACTTTCTTGGTCGCACCAATGAAATAGCAACGGTTTTGCAATGACTGTCTGAGCTAAGCCGTCCGGAATCAGGACCGGTGAGTAATCAAATCCACAATGATACGAGGTCAGAGGCTTAGAGCCCTGATTGGTTGGCCGGAACATCCATGTTCCGGACCCGCTGCGCTAAGCGAAAAGTCTGATAGTTATATTAGGCTCAGCAAGCAGCCACGTAGCATAGAAGAATTAAGCACTCAGTATATCGTTATCCCTACCTATTGATTAGGCCTTGTATAAGCACTGCGACCGGAATCCCTAGTCCCCCATTGAGCTAGTGAATTGGCTAAAACCCAGTTCCCTCTTTCATTTGCCAACAATTCCGGCCGTCCAAATTGACAGGATACGGATGTTAGCAATCGCAATGCCGAATGTATCATCGGCAAGCGCATGATATATGCGAATGTACCGTGCGACTGAGAAATGGCCATCACATCTAGAGTCCTCTAAATATATTATGTATTACGGTTGGAAGTCTGAGATAAAGGGGAAGTATACATCACGCAGGTCTACATTACCCTCTGGCCTTACCCGAGCAGCCTATTTTTGACCAGCCTATTTTTGACCAGCCTTTGGATACAAGAGCGCGGTTTATGCTACATTTCGCTACGTGGACACTGAACTTATCCTATAGAAAACCCCGCTTTTCGAGCAGGGTATCGTACGAGACCTCTAACATTAGTGGAGTGATGCTTGAAAGCGGGCGTACTGGGGTGTGAAACACGGTCGGTCGAGACCCAAAGGTTTGTGTCTTGCATCGTCTCCAGGATCACCAATCAAGATTGTAGTCAGCAGATTTGTGGCCTCTATGGTTACTCGGCCGTTGCGGCCGCTAGTTGACAGATTGAAGCCGTAGTAGACCTAAGGCTGTGGACCTAGGTCCAAAGTGGATCCACATCCACAGCTTGCAGACCATAGCTTTGAATCAAATGCTTTGGGTCACAGGGCCTAAAGCCAAAGCCTCTCCACCGCGGGTCCATATCTCCAGATTCGAAGCCCACTTGGACACGGTTCCACGGATCTATGACATGAATGGCCGGAAAAGATCCCGGAGTCAGCCCCTGAGCCAATAACGTTCAAGTAGTCCCAAACCGATGGACTTGAGACACAAAGCCTACAGACAGCGACATGCGCCCCTAGTTCTAGGATAGAGTCATCAATTGATGTCTCTCTCAACTTCAAATGCCAACTTCAGATGTCATTAGTCTTGCGAGAAGCCTGAACAAAAGCTCTTGAATAAGCAACGGCGCAAATTGGCTCTGGAAAAGAGTTGATTGGTTCATGTTCCTCACTCCCGGCTCCACTTTGGAGTACCGTCGATCGGCTGCCTCTGGGAACTGCGCCCGTAGCTCTACGAGCAATCAGGTTCCTGGGGCCTAATTATGCGTTCCTAGAGCCTCTTCAGCTGGGTGGACTCCTGATCTACGGCTTCAGAGGCTGTTCCATCAATATCAAGGACTCGCACATGGTGATGGACCCACATGATCACAGTGTCGATCCCGGGAACAGTGCATGTGATGCCAGGAGAAACAATACTCCCAGAAGCTCTCTTATCTATCCTATAGACAGACGGTTCTAAAGGGCTCTGGGATATGTGTCTCTTGATCCTGGCACTACATACACTGCTCCTGGAGCAGCCGTTGGTTCTCTGCGACCGTGTGAAATGAATATCTCCGGATTTAAACAGCGACGCTACTTATATAGCGCGGGGAACGATGGCAACCCAGAATAAAATATCCAGCATGTAAAGAGTCTTATATACATATTTTCCAAATAACTGAGACGCAAATGCGCCATGTAGGTCTATCTCTTTCGATCCTCAACACTGACGAGTCCTGGCAATATAAATCTGAGGAAACAAGTCACGGCGGGCTTTCAGACTGTAGATGAGGGTCCATTGTCGCAAAGCTGTGGTAGTGCGACCGTGCCCTCAGGCCAGAAGCTTTAAGTCAGTTGACTTGGGGCTGGTCGCACGACCACCGTCTCCCGCCCACCCTGGCTTTCAGTCTGTCAACTGGTATCCATTTAAGCTTTATGACTTCAATGGATATAGGCTGTCAGACAGATATCTGTTCAGGCTATATAGAGCGCAAAATTAATTTCTAGATATCCTTCTAGAAGATTCTCGTGGAACAATGTTTCCCCGGTTTCCCCAAGAGAGGCCATGATTCTTTCTATCTGATACGAGGTCAGAGGCTTAGAGCCCTGATTGGTTGGCCGGAACATCCATGTTCCGGACCCGCTGCGCTAAGCGAAAAGTCTGATAGTTATATTAGGCTCAGCAAGCAGCCACGTAGTATAGAAGAATTAAGTACTTAATATATTATTATTCCTATCTATTAATTAGGTCTTATATAAGCACTGCGACCGGAATTCCTAGTCTCTTATTAAGCTAGTAAATTAGTTAAAATCCAGTTTCCTCTTTCAGATTATAAGCCCGGGTCTGCCTGACTTTAAAATTAATTTAAATTATATATCCTGAGGGATTTATATAGATTTAATATCCTCTATAAATTATCCGGTTAATTTACTTATAAACTTAATTTTTAAATTTATTCTATAAAAATTATCAGTTAATATCTTTTTAATAATTAATTATAAATTATTAAAATATTATAATTATAATAATAAAATAAGATATTTCTTTTGTTCTATCTCCGAGAGATAATCCGGTAGAGAAACCGACTATTAATATTAAAAAATTTAAAATACTAAACTTAACTGAGAAAAATACTTAATATTAGTTTTATATAATAAGAACTTATATAAAGGCCCAGGGAGTCTAGTATATAATTAAAGAATATAAATATATATTAATAAAAGAATAGAAAAGAAAATATCAGAAATTAATTAAATAGAGAATTATTAATAAAAAGATATTAATAATAATTTAAACAGGATTAACTCTATATATAATTTTATTAATAAATAACTTTAATTATACTGGAGAGCTCTAGAATAATTTAAAAAAATAATATATAAAATTATCTTAAGTAATTAAATTAAATTAATTATTTAAGATAGCTAGTTAGAAATTAAAAAATAATTAAACTGGTATAGTAAGATTTAATAAATTAAAGTCTTAATTTAAAGAATTAATTAATTTAAATAAAAATAATATATTTAAAGCTAAAAATCTTTTATTAATATAATTCCTAAGTAGTCTTCTGTTAAAATATTTAATATTTAAAGACTTAATTATTATATTAGATATACTATTAATAAAGAAAGCTATAAAATAGAGACTTAGTAACTATAAAAATATTTATAAAATATATTAAGAAACAGAATCTAGAACTAGAAATAAATCTAAAATAAATCTTACTTATTTTAATTATAATAAAAAAGATTATTTTACTAGAGATTATAAAAAGTTTAAAAAAAAATAAGAATTAGGAATTCTCTGATAATAATAAAAATATTAAAAATAAGAAATTAAAATAGAAAAAATATTTTATAGTCTAAAAAAATAATAATTCTGATACAGATCTAAATAAATATACAGAATATATATATTAGAGAACTAGATATATAAGATTAAGTTATATTACTAAAACTAGTTAGACTAATTAAACTGCCTAAATTAATAATATTAGAATAAGATTTAGAGATAAGATTAATAAAGAATTAAGTTATCAGACTAATAAAGCTAAAAACTAATACTTTAACAGTAGAGCTATATACTATATAACTAGTTAGTAAGAGATTTTTAAATATCTTAATTTTTTATAGAAGAGGATACTTATAATAATTAATAATAATCAGATACTAATAAAAAAATATAAAATTATTAAAATAAGATTTCTAAATAGTTTTAAAGTAAGGCTTGGAAGAATTATATATATATCTAGATTAGTCAGTAACCTGCTATTTTTAGAAGTCTTATATTAAATAAAATATAAATCTTAAGGATTTAAATAAAAATATAAGATTTATAAAATCTGAGTTATAACTAAAGATAAATAGACAGAGAATATAATATATCTATACTCAGTAAAATATATAGATATCTTATTAATAAATCTCCGGTAAGATAAGCAGTATATATATTTAATAATATTAATTAATAATATTAAAATAGAGAAGCAGAATCTGATTTATTATAAATTAGATTATTCCAGATAATATAGATTTAATAAATATATTAGTTTATTAGATATAGATAAATTATATCTTAAAAAAAGAGATAAACTGCTTAAAGATAAATATAAGATTTATATTTATACTAAGTAAATTAAGAAATAAAACTATATTCCTATTCTATATATTAAGAAACTACTTTAATATATATATATAGATTTTTAAAATCTTAATTATAAAAATATTAAAAATAAATTATATTATCTTTTACTAATTAATAATTATATCTAATTTTTATAGATTTTTATTATACTAAGTTATAAGATAAAAAAGATTATAAATTAGTTAAATCTTTAGATTAAATAGACTGAGAGATAATCTAATTAAATATTTATTATTATTTATATAAATAATATAATAGAGTTCTAAACTTTAAAATTATAGACTTTTTATTAAGAAATTAAGTTTAAATTTATTAAAACTAAGATACCTGCTTAGAATAGAGTTATAGAAAGATATAATTAAATTATTTTAGAGATTATAAAAGCTTTACTAATTAATTTAAATATTAGCAGAGTATATTAGAGTTATACTATTAATACTACTAATTTTATAAGAAATTAGATTATTTTAATAAAAAATACTGATACTAATAATAGTTATTTAAAAACTTTATTTAAGCTTTAGTATAAATAACTACTAAATCTCTCCTATCTTAAAATATAGGATTATTAAGTTTTATATTATTTAAAGAATAACAGCAAGCTAGATAGTTATATTAAAAAAAAAAATATTTTTTTAATATAATAAAAGTAATAAGCAGTACTATATATTATTAAAAAGAAATAATCAGTTTAAGTTAGTTACTAATCCGGAGTTCTGTAAAAGAGAGCTAGAATATTATTTAAATTAACTAATTAATAATCTGCTGAAAGAAGATCTATATATAATAATATAAACCTCTAGAAACCTGCTTAGTATAACTGAAAATATAATAATATAAGTTTCTAGAAACCTGCTTAGTATAGCTGAAGAATAATCTAATTCAGAACTTAATAAAAAAAATTAAAATAAATTATTTAAAAATAAGATAAATAGATTTACTAAAAGACTAGATATATTATTTAAGATTAATCCTGATAATAGAATTAAGAAACTAGATAAATTATATTATATTAACTCTAATATAATAATAAATAAAAAGAAAGATTTTTTTATTTATAATTTAAAAAAAATATATAAAAAACAGACTGATTCTCCGGATAATAGAAAAGATATTAATTTAACTCCGGATAGTAAATTATATTAAATAAATAAGTTATAAAAAAGCAGCTATTTAAAACAGTCTTTTTAATATTTTACTAAAATTTAAAAATCTGATAAAATAAAATAAGAGACTAAGTAAGATTTAAAATACTCTATTAAAAAGAGTAAGATAAATAATTATTTAATACAGTATTTTAAAACTTTACTAGTAATTATTTTAAAATTTTAATCTAAAAATTATAAATTTAAGATTATTTATAAAGCAGCTATTATAAAATCAGAAATTAAGATTTCTAGATTATATAATAAAACTATTAATAATCTAATATATAAAACTTAATAAAAAAAATTATATAAAAGAAATTAATAGTTTTAATAAATTTTAAAATATAAAAAATTATTAACTATAAGAATATAAAAAAAACTATATTATTAATTAAATAAATTTTTAATATTAAAATTAGTCCAGATAAAAGAATTAATTAATTTAAAATATATTTTATTACTTATAAAAATAAGTAATTAAAAAATATTTATAATAAAATATTTATACTGATATTTAGATTAAATAATTTTTAAATTTTATTAATAATATTAATTCTGATAAAATATATTACTTATCTACTAGATATTTTAAATATATTTATTAGCTTAGATTTTAATAAATTTAACTATATAAAAATTCTCTAGAAACTCCAGGAATTTGCTCCAGATATTAAAAAAAATATTATATTAAAGCTAGTAAAATTTTTATATAAATTAAAATAATTTATTAATTTTTAATATTAAAAAATTATCTAATTTTTTAAAAATATTAAATTTAAATTTATTACAGCTGATCTAAGTATCTTTATTAATTAATAAAAAATAATTATTATCTTATATATAAATAATATTATTATTTTTAAAAAAAAAAATAAAAATAAAAATAATTAAAAATAAGTTAAAGAAGTTCTATCTAATAATTAATTTAAGATTAGTCTAAAAACTGTTAGATATCTAATTTATCTAGATAAAAAACTCAGTTAAGATAGACTAAAATATTTATTTAAAATAAATTTTCAAGAAGTTTAATATAGCTAATTATAAGTTAAATATTTTATTTCTAGAACTAAATATTTAATTTAATAAAGATAGTCTACAGCTGAGTAAAAAAAATTATAAATTATTTTATAAATTTATTAAAAAACTAATATTTTTTATTTATAGAATAAAATCTAATATAATTTTTATAATTAATTAATTATTTTAGTATTTAGTAGAATTTTATTAAGTTTATTTAGCTGTAGTAAAATATATATTAAAATATATTAGTAGTATAATAGATTATAAGATAATCTATTATATAAAAAAAAGTTAAAAAAACTATTTTTCAGTTTATATTAACTTAATATATACTAATTTAAAAAAAAATAAATTAACTATTAGTTATATTCTTATAATAAGAAGTTTATTTATTAATTAAAATAGTAAAAAATAATCTGTTACTGCTCAGAATTCTACTAAAACTAAATATATTATAATTACTAAAATAATTAAGTAAGTAATCTAGTATAGATACTTCTTATATATAATTAGAAAAAGTATTATTTATTAAGATACTTCTATTATAATATATAAAAATAATTAAAAAATTATTAAGATTACAGAAAATCTAGTAAATTATTTTAAAATAAAATATATTATAATTAGATATTATATTATTTAAGATTATATTAATAAAAAAAAAATATTTTTTAATTATTTATTTACTGATTAAATAATTATAGATAATTTAATTAAAATAATTAATCTAGTTATCTAAGAATAATTAGTAGATAGTTTAGAACTTATTTAAATAAATCTAAATATTAGTTTTAATATATTAATTAATTTAAATTTATTAAGTATTTAATATAACTTTTTATCTAGAAGAATTACTATAAAACTTAAAGAATTTATTATATATTAAATAAAAAGGAGTAATATAAGGTCAGAGGCTTAGAGCCCTGATTAATTAGCCGGAATATCTATATTCCGGACCTGCTGCGCTAAGTAAAAAGTCTGATAATTATATTAGGCTCAGCAAGCAGCTATATAGTATAAAAGAATTAAGTACTCAGTATATTATTATCCCTACTTATTAATTAGGCCTTGTATAAGCACTGCGACCGGAATCCCTAGTCCCCCATTGAGCTAGTGAATTGGCTAAAACCCAGTTCCCTCTTTCACTATCCTACGATTTGTCATCTGGATACCTTTTGACAAGGTAATTCTTGCGACAGGCCATGGTTCTAAGTATCCCAAGACATCTAGTTTCTTGCGACAGGCCACGATTTTCAGTACACGGTATTTCTTGCGACAGGTCATGGTTCTCAGTATCCCAAGATGACTGATTTCCTACGACGGGCCACGGTTTTTCAATATCCCAAGATAAATAATTTCCCAAGACAGGCCACGGTTCTTCATATCCTAAGACAACTAATTTCGTGTGATATCTGATTTTCCAGGATAGGCCACAATTCTTCATACCCCAAGACAACTGATTTCGTATGATATCTGATTTCCTGCGACAGGCTACAATTCTTCATATCCCAAGACAACTTATTTCCTATGACATGTTGTTTCCTACGACAGGCCATAGTTTTCCATATCCCAAGACATCTAGTTTCCTACGACAGGCCACGGATTTTCAATATCCCAAGATAACTGATTTCCCAAGACAGGCCACGATTCTTCATATCCTAAGACAACTAATTTCGTGTGAAATCTGATTTCCCAGGATGGGCCACGATTCTTCATATCCCAAGACAACTGATTTCGTGTGATATCGGATTTCCTGCAACAGGCTACGATTCTTCATATCCTAAGACAACTAATTTCTTGCGACAGTTTATGGTTCTCAGTATCCCAAGATAACTGAATTCCTACGACAGACCACGGAATTAAAGGTTAGAACCAACACTGGTTAAAAACTTTACCGCGAAATACAGAATATATATTAAAAAAAAAAAACTATAGTATATCTCAAGAAAGGCAGAGAGAGTATATAGCTTGAAGGTAGAATCGTGGCTTGTCCTAAAGGAGGGAGAAACCGTGCCCGTCCTACGAGAGGCTCGATCAAGAGACACTGGCGTGCTACAGGATAATATAAGCAGATCTGCCTCTTCTGATAGAATCTCTCGTGAGATAGACCACATTTTTCGTTCTTCTCAATACATGAACGCCTGTATCGTAGGACAGGCCACGATTCTAAAAGCTAGACCATGATACAGGCCCGCTTGCGTTCCCTTAGAGTGTCATATTCAAGTAGTTGAGATGGCTGTTTATATTCCGTTTTCCATTTGCATAATTCAACATACCCTTCGTTTCAGGCTAATATAGGTTGAAAGTTTTCTTGAGATGGACCACGGTTTTCCCTACTTCTAAGCTAGCACAGGCAGGTCTCGCATGGACCTTTGAGAAGACCGGCAAAGCATCTGCTTCTCGCGACGGTCCATAAGTTTCATTCTCCTCTTTAAGCCCTCAACTAGTTCCATCTCTTTTAGCTAATATTCCGTCTCAAAAAGGTCAACCAAGAGAAATCTTTGGATTTCATTAACTAGATACAGTACTTAGCAATAAATCTTTTCTGATTTAGCTACTCAGATATAAGCATAGACTCTAATACTCCAGTATGTTCTTACACATACACAACGAGCAGTCCCGCAAGATAGATTACAGATCAACTTATTCGATGAGGCGGTATTACAACATGGACTTGATTTAATAGCCATAAGAACATACTCCTGCTAATATACGCTACAAAACAACTCGACCCGATATGACGATGTTTGAGCGACAACTCTGGCCCTCTACGCTCAACTTTTTTCATTTCTCTCGACTGGTATTGGATAATAAGAGCCCTAGGAGAATCAGGAAAGCTCAAGTCACATTTACCTCATACACTTACCAGTTGAGTACTGAGAAACGACCAGAAACCGGAAGTGTCGGCATAGAAAATAAATATCTTCCCCGACTGTCGAATGCGAATACCCAAACAGATATCCGCTCCGCACATTTTACTATACTCCAGAGCCTTTTTCTCCAGATATAACTTGCGCCGGTCTCTTTTCTGCTGGAGTAGTTTCTTCTCCACGCTGGAGGGTTTTGATCGTTTTAAAATTCTTGCCATTTTCTTGACTGGGCAAATAATCTTAGTTAAAAAAGTGAATGGAAACAAGCTTATTTTAATATAACTGTGGCCTGGTTAATATGCGTTTAAAAATGCAAAAAGGAGGAAATGCTCCTTTTAAATTCTCGAAGACCACGGTTTTCCCGGAAAGGACCACGGTTTTTGGTCTAGCTAATAATGCTCAAAGCCAAACATCTCTCCAGATCTTATAGTAGACATATTTGTAAAATTAGATGTAGACTTTTTTCGATGCCCTGTGAAACAGAAGGTGAGCCGAAGGTGAGAATAGATACCAATATAATTGCGAGGTGGATAGACTGTAAACCGCAGAGGTTTTTCCCCACATACGGAATAAACTAACCAGTCATATTTGATGACGGGAGGGGTCTTGAACGCGACACCGACTGAAGGTGGCAGGAACTTCGCAACCTACAAACATATATCCATTACTTCATAGTTTCTATGTGTAGACTATATAGGATATTTAGACATTTCTACATCTTGAGCACACGCATAAATACCACCTTATCACCAAACACAGCGGTAGTCCCTTTAGGATCCCTGCCAGTAGATTGAAACACAGCGGCAGTGCACGCCTGCCTCTATGGTTGCGATTGCGTACTGGGCGTGCAGGCCAGTGTAAATATTTATTCCGAAGCCAACCGAACTTGGTGCGTCATATAAGCTGTGCCTAATAGTTAAATAACCGCAGATTTTGGGCGAGGCGTCCATGTAAAGCATCTCTTTCAAGATTTCTATTTTTACCTCAACGGCTTGAACAATGCCTTGTTCTTTGCTTATATCCGATCTAACACCGATGCCTTTCAAAATTATAGTAGTCTAATATTAAAACTACTATAATATTTTGTATACTGGAATTTTTTTACTCACTAATATTAAGGTCCGTCCAATATTATTGATCATTAAAATTTATGCTCTTCAATATTCCGAGCTGTCCAATATTCAAAGCTATTAACTTTAAAGGTCTTCATCATTACAACACCTTTAAAATTCGATCGACCCAAAATTAGAAGGCTATTAAATTTTAGCATCTCCAATATTTTGACAGCAGAATATTTCTACCTTTCAATATGTGAAGATAGATTTTCAGTCCCTGGATCTTCAGTCAAGCCAGACCCTCTAATCCTGCTAGGCAGGATGCAGTACAAGGTTTTCGGTACAAGTGCAAAAGAACCATCACTATGATCATTGCCGAGTCGGTCGCGTTTCCCCCGTGGGTGTGAGCGAACTGCTGGATTAGCAGGGTTCACTAGGCGAGGAGCTTTTCCTTCCATCCACTCGTGTTGGTGTTGGTCCAATTGCCGTAGGCCCACTTTCATGAACCGTGCCGTATTTCGCCCGACCAGTCTACTGATGCGCCAGGATTTGATAGTACTAGATGAGACATTACTGTATCTCTCTTGCCTTGAAATAAGCGCATGTGTCCTGTCTGTTGTATAATACATATATTGTTGTAGTCTGTCCTGAACTCGCCGGGATGCATCTCGACGAGCTACCAGTTCGCGATCATGCCTGGCTCATGGTTTGCTATCGAATAATCACTTTTCTCTCAAATTAGCCTGACTTGCGAACGGAAGACAATTGATTCGGCCAGCTTTATCCCGAAGAGATACCGCGGGAAAGGTGGAAGAGAATGGTGACTGGCTCCTCATAGAACTTTCTGGAATAGCATTCTAGTGTTAGTCAAAGATCGAGTATATTAAACAGTACATAGCTTGAGTTTTCGGTCAGCATTCAGAATTGTGCCTTTCTGGCTTGATGGTCCTGGAGACGGGTTTGGTGATCCTGGGGACAGATTTGGTGATCCTGGAGACAGATTTGGTGGTCCTGGGGACGGGCTTGGTGATCCTAGCCACGAGCGGCCAAAGGATCTCTATACTTTCTTGGTCTTATCAATGAAATTGCAACGTTTTTGCAATGACTGTCTTGCTAGGCCGTCCGGAATCAGTACCGGTGAGTAATCTAATCCACAAGGGGAAAAGGAGTGTCAGGTGGTTTGGTTGCACCATGCTAGTCTAGCGTCGAAATCACCTGGTCTTTTGAGCGGTCAAGGGCCTCATGAGTTAATAAAGGACTGCTTTTGTCATTCTCGGGGCCCAGCGACGATTAGACACATCGGTGATCTAACCTAATCAGGTAGGCGGAGAAACACTACTTTCCTTCACCAGGAACAAGGCATAGTCGTTTAGGGTGTCACTCTGCGCATTTGCCTCATTGGACGAAGCTGAGATTTTGCTTTTGTGCTTTTGAGCATTTATTAGCTTCCTTTCATCCGAATTGCTAACGAATACCCACTAGGTTTAGATTTATTGTTTGGATTGGTATTTAGAGCCATCGTCCTCAATCGTCCCCAATCGTCCCCAATCGTCCCCAATCGTCCCCAATCGTCCCCAATCGTCCCCAATCGTCCCCAATCGTCCCCAATCGTCCCCAATCGTCCCTAATCGTCCTCGGCCATCCTCAGTTCTCGCCAGTCCTTTCCAGCCGTGACAGCCACATGGCCAACACAACAAGTATACACCCTGCATGCGACTGTGCTGAGCATCAGACAAACTACCAGCATTGGCCTAGGGAAAATGCAGAGATAAGAATTGCTTCGTGCATGCGGGTATGTCCTTTTTGTGCGAAGGAGCATTCGAACGCTAGCCGACTCCGAAAGCATCTGCGCCAGCGCAAATATCGCGACCGGAATATCACCATCGCATCGGAGCGTCCTGGTGCTGTCGGCGTGGGGCACTTTCCCATACACCATCAGCAAGGAGCCCGAAAGTCTCAGAATCAGGATTGCATCGGTAATCACATGAAGTCCTACAGCTCAGCTCTATCTACAAACTCCGTTCTATCCAAATCCGAGGACGGTTTGAATTTCAGCTTGTGTGAAATTCAAGCCAACTTCGGTCCTGAATTTGGCGTCCTCTCCAAATGCCACCTTTCTTACTGGAACCGTATGTCAGATCAAATTCAAGATCTCTGGCTGAAATCTACATCATCGGTCCCTCGTCTCCTTGACGGCTCCCACTGCTGGCGCGTTCGAGCTCCTCTCGCTCGCGAGCTCTTCATAGGCACTATAGAAGAGATATCAACTGGAACATCGACGACTCAGAAGGACTCCGAGTCTCGATTTCGGGCTAATTTCCAAGGTGAAGTAGATGAGAAATTCGACCCTTATGTTGTCCTCTCGCAGCTCATTGATCCTGATCCGAATAAACCTGCATTTCTCACTGGTTTACGGTTGCCGTCTATAGACCACTTTGGATTTCGCTCACCGTGTGAGATCTCCACTACCATAGAACCATTTGATGAGACGAACAACCAAGTGAACTTGACCCCAAAATACTCGTTTGTGGACTTGCATATCGGTATGTCAATATTGCAGATAGCACCAATCACTGAAAAATACTAAACTGATTCTTGAGAAGACTATGGCACGGACGGATTGTTAACAGTGATTGGGGATTGCCGAAAGATATGGCTACTTTACCCACCCACGGATAACAATTTGATTGCCATGAAGTCAATTGACGGCCAGCGTGGAAAGTTAGTCCGCTTAGCACGTCGATTAGAAGGCGGTATTCTTATAGAAACAATATCATCACATGCAATATTCCTCCCCGCAGGCTGTGCCCATGCCACGTTCACTCTTCAAGGTGGTTACCTGGTTGCCAAGGATTTCACGACTGCAAAGTCCCTGAGTGCAATTGCAAGCTTCATCACTTGTGGACTAGATGAAAATTTGCCGACGGAGGCTCGAGAAATTTGCTTCGATTGGTTTGAATATTGTTTAGATGTCACATTATCCCAGCAACATGTGCTTGCAGCAGTTTCCGCATGGTTAAAGGCGGAAAAAAAGCTCGCAAGCTGGGCATCGACTCATCGAAGGTGGCGAGTAAATGTTAGACGTTTGTGGGAGCATCACTGCCAGGACTCGGTGGTCAACTGCCCATGTGAGGCTCAAGAACCGATTTCATTCTTCCAGCATTTTTCTTCTGTTCATTTGGCCTTTTTGCTTTCTTCATCTCAACTACGACGCCGTCGGTGACAAGTTATATCGCGAAAGTCGGCAATGATGAACGCACAATATCCCAAAATGTGTACTGCATTTTTTCTACTTACAATGTAAAGTTATTTATCACGCTGGTCCAGTCTTTTCAAGCCACTGTCTCTTCGGGTTCAAGGTAGAGAATTTTCTTCATCCACCGAAACCTTTTGTTGTCTATGCTCCAAATTCGACGCGATATAGGGGTCGTGCTGTAAACTGCACTGTAGCATAGACTGAACGAAATCTCTGGTGGTACTCGCTTAATAGCAGTATCCCAGATGGTTATTGTTCGATTAGTGCTCAGCATGTAGCTGTAGCGCACTCCGGGTGGCCACATTTGATTCAGATTGGCAAGAGCCGACGAAGGGAGAGCATCATCAATCTTGAGCTCATCAAGGATGTCTTCCCTTGTATATAGCCAACAGTAAACCACAACAAAGCGGTCATCATCAAGGCTTCGAATATCAGAAACCTTGGCAAAGGCGGTGCTGTGTCCGGTGTCTACATTGACAATATCTCCACGACGTAGAGTCCACGACCCAAGAGGGGCCAAGTCTACCTTCTGGAGATACTTCCATGGCTTGACGCCATTGATTGGGAGCGGTTGGAAATTCTCGACTCCCTCTCGCGAAACGGCGTAGAGCTCTTGAGCTGGTGCAGTCAACCAAGGCCGGCGAACAACAATCCCAAAACGCGTGTAGCACAAAGTCTCCAACAGCACCCACTCACAGCAAACCCGAGCCAGATTTAATGCTGCTGTAGCTTCAATAGTCTTGGATGTCAGTGAAGATGAAAATAAACTGAGCTTCTTACAGACGATGGAGAAGAATCTTGAGACTGGATCGGGATTGAAAGATGCCGGGCCTTTCTTATCTACCTCATACATGGTGGCTGGATTTTCGAATATGCAGGCGAACACTTTGCCCAAGGGTGTGTCCATGTCGCCAGTCTCGACAAGCTTTAAGTGTATGTCGTCGAGGCAATCTTCGAGGATTTTCTTCACATCATCGGTTTCGGAATGTTGCTGTACTGGATCCGGTATTCCATAATTGGCCGCGGTGTTATGATAGTCAACAGTGGCACATGTTGCGGTGGAGGTTTGATTGTCCAAGGTGTCGATATGTAGTGCAGAATTATTACTAGTGATCTCATTCTCTTCATTCGTGTCCATGTCCATGGCTTCAGGATCGTGACAATCAAATTATATCCACGGAGTGAAATCGTCATCGTTGGGGAAGTTGGGCCCGGAAGGAGATAGATCTTGAGCGAAGGTCAGTAAAGGGTCGTCAGAATTTCACTATGGATTTCCGTCAATGGGACTTGTTTTCTTTGGCAACATAGTGATAGTAATGCAAAAGAGAACTTCTCATTACCGTCGGGGCGTTGCTCAGAAAGGTTGTTAGGACAAAGGCCAGTCGAGTAGGCACTTGTCGAGGCAAGAGGATCTAGCTGTGCAAGTCAACGGTGCAGGAAAGAACATCAGGCGTATTTTCTATGATCCTGTCCTTCGCTCGACCATCAAGGCTTGCAAAGGCGGCAAGATGTAATGTAAAAGATCGCGCAAACTTGATCCGTCAGTCCGATCCGACATGAGCTGGTGATCATTGACGTATATTAGGGGAGGCTGTCAATCGGCGATAAATGTGGGCTCGGTCAGAAAATAGCTAGAAGAGATAGATTAGTGAGTAATGATTCTCTGAGCTCTGGGCTTCGCTCACCAAAATATCAGCGTGCAGGAGGGTTGAAGACGCAGGTATTATATAGCGAGACGAAGAAGTAGGAAAGAATCGAAGAGAAGAGCTGGAGAGCTAAACGTAATGATTCTGCCGGCTTCTTCTGCCTGAGTGCTGCATGAGCCTCTTGTTCCTTCCCCAGCGGTGTCCCTGTCGTCCTCTTCACAGGAAATGCGCTCATTGTCCGTCTCTAGGAGCACCAGGACTGTTCCCAGGATCCACCAATACCGTCGCCAGGATCACCAAGCCCGTCTCCAGGAACACCACCGTCGCCAGGAACTACTGGAGCTGTTGGCGGGCGACGAGCTCCCACCTCCACGTGGTGTCCGCTGGGAACTCTCAGAGAAACAGTTTGGCTGTCTCTGAGTGCCAGGAGGAGCTCAACAACGCGATCTTCCCCCTTTTCACGCCGCGTTGGCGCGCCGAAAACCGAGTCTCCGAACCTTACGAAACACCCAATATCACAGAACCAGTACAGAGAGGTAGTCGTGCTCCCTCACATGTACGCCCCTACGACGGATCATGGACCCTGCCACTCCATTAATCCCGCCCGACAATCGTTTACGGTGCCGGACCTCGAAGATTACGCGATGCAGACGCGACGCGGAAGGCCGGACATGATCAACACAACACAGTCAGAACAATTGCAAGAACCTACGCCTAAGAACGACGACCACACTCTGCTCTGATGCTGCAACGCGTCAAAATCAACCTCTACCCTCACGAAACACCAATATACAGAACCAGGACCTGAGAGGAAGTCGTGCCCCCTCACACGTCCGTCCCTACGATGGAGAACGGAACTTGCCACTCCGTCCGTCCTGCCCGACAACGGTTTACGGTTTGGAGATGAACGATGACACGCCGGGCTCGGGGCAGAGATGGTTGATTCATGGGCTCAACATTTGGACACCGCAATAACAACGACACCAACAACACCACCACTTCCAAAAACACCACCAACAGTTCAGAACGTCAATTCGATCCTTATAATATTTTACAACTTCACAGTTGACTTGCGTCCCAACAGATTTTCGTGCTAAGAGGCGCGCCAGACACATCTTTCTGTCACGAAACATCTACGCGGCCACAAATCAACACGGATCTAGAACATATCAACGAGCAAGCCACAAACACTTCTACTACCACACGCATACGGTAACATCGGCACTCCAAGTAGCGTACCTCCAAACATACAGAACGAACCACCGCAGTCTCTACAGGAGGGGCCCTACCGGCAGCCCATCTACGGTGCTCAACTTACCGCAGACGAGTGATTTTGTCAAACAGAAGCAGAAAGGGCCAGAAAAGGTCTAATAAGTCATGGATACAGAATAAATATTATAACTATAAATATAGTGTAACTGCAGGAAGCAGGAGAAGGAGGTCACTTTAGTCAGAGCGACTTATTTTCGAATGCAGGAAGCAGGAAGATATGTATTAATAGTTGAACACGCTGCATAGCTGCTAATTGGGCGGCTGGAACAGTCTATGAATAAATCAATCAATCAATCAATCAATCAAACAATATTGCTTGTTCCCGGGAGCTTCATTGCTCCTGGAATCCCGTATGCTGTTCCTGGAGGCAGCCATAGGTTCTCTGGGATCGAATAGAGTGTCCTCGAGCTACAATGAACGCCGCTCAATATTTTGAGGGCAGGGTGGAGATCAGTGAAGCTCCGTGGAGATACGGCAAATAAAGTTGAATACTAAATTATACAGCGTGTGAGGGTCTCACGTATCTGTAGGTGTATTTAAATGATAAATCAATATCGAGGCAGCTATAGTCGACCCTAGATACAAAACATAGCGCGGGGAAGCAAAAGATAGCTTCCTCGTATTAGGTGAGCTCGGATGCGCTATGTAGGTCCGTATCCTCCGCTTATCGTATATACCTCGTGTCAATCCTTGACACTGAGGAAACCGCCTCTGGAATCATAGATCAGACTCTACTGCTCCTGGGAGCTCAATCTGTTCCTAGAAATCTACTACGAATCCCCAGGACCGTCTGAATTCGCGGAGACCATAAACTACAAAGCGTCGCCTGTGCCGTAATTTTCTATAACACTAACGTTCTCCCTCGGGTGATTATCAGCCCGGGAGTAAATATCCAAGCACTACCGGGCGGTTTCCCATTCCTCGCGCAATCTCGACAGGTCCTAAGCTTCTTCATTAGACGAGATGGCTATCTTTGATTTCTCTAGTAGCCGG
This sequence comes from Aspergillus ellipticus CBS 707.79, assembly GCA_003184645.1. Taxonomy (NCBI): domain Eukaryota; kingdom Fungi; phylum Ascomycota; class Eurotiomycetes; order Eurotiales; family Aspergillaceae; genus Aspergillus; species Aspergillus ellipticus. Next base: position 39,788 of record KZ826002.1, read on the forward strand.
TCATGACATCTCGCATATGCTTTTCCGACTTGGCAGCTATCATAGTCAAGCTTTGTTTGTATTCTTTCAGGCCCTCATTTGTGAATGTTTCGGGAGACGTTTCTGTCCCGGATGACTTATGACATGCATCTGTCTCATCAGATACCAGCTGAATCTGATTGATGTGGCTCGACAGCTGCGCACAAATCTGGAGGCATTTCTCGGTGCTCAGGCGCTCCATGAGCGACTGCAGCTCGGCTGGGGTCTGGCAAAGGGCTTTCATACTTTTATGTGATGGCATCTGTTACATGTTCATTCCGAGCGACTCGAGCGCAGTGGACCAAGCGGTTAGGTGACTGATCTTAGTCGCCAAATTATATAAAGGTTGATACACGCGTTATTTCAATATTTCCCGCGGTCGAGTTCTCAGCCTCATGAGATAAACCGTACCAATTAAGGAAGATGATTTGATCTGATCTGAAAAATTTGGACCAATAATGCTTCATGCGCACTAGTGCTGGGATTCGTGATACGATTATAAAGTCATAATGTACATACTACATATTGTGAAATAAGTCAGGTGATTCTTCAGTAATTAGTCATACTTCACCAGCCTCCTGGCGGCTATTTAGGGAACCTCGAGCTCAGCTTCCTCTAATTTTCTCTGGTACTCGGTCACTTCTAGAGTATTTCAATAACACCTAGAGAGCCTAATGCCACAACTTTGGCGGTTTGCCTTGACAACGAGGCGTACTATGTTCTCTTTCGCCAAAAAGTCACTCTGGCAGTTACCGTCCAACTCCGGGCCTCCAATTCCTCAGCAGGAACTTGTTGACGAGGAGTTTTGTTCTGACTACAACTCGGCGACTTCCTACCCAGCAAAGCCTGGGGAAGTAATAGCTAGGAAATTTCAACTACTCGTTAAAATTGGCTGGGGATCACAATCAACCGTGTGGCTCGCTCGAGACATTTCAAGGTACTCATACACCGTAACTGTGCATGCCTACTTCATGTTGACCGCCGAGAAACTGACCCTGCTCCTCACTATTCAGACTTAAATGGCAATCTGAAAGACTAGTGGCTCTGAAAATAACCAATAGTAACAATGCCGACGATGCTCGGCATGAGAGGGAGATTGAAAGCCATATCAAACAGCAAAATCCAGAGCATCGTGGCTGCACGATTCTACGGATATGCCTGGATGACTTCGAAGTATCTGGTCGGGAAGGAAAACATATGTGCCTTGTGTACGAAGCGATGAGAGAGCCCCTTTGGATTTTACAGAGGCGTTTCATTGATCGCAAGATTCCTTTGCCCATTGCGAAGGCCTACATCTACTTCCTCCTTGTTGGCCTTGATTACCTCCACTCAGAGTGCAAAGTTGTCCACGGTGGTGAGTGTTTGTCGCCATTCTCCTGTGCTTGTTCTGGAATTTAAAGATCTCATCTACCTGTCAGATCTAAAGCTAGGGAATATCCTCATAAGCTTTGAAAACGAAAACATTCTTACCGACTTTATTAAACGACAAGAACCGATGCAATGCAAGATTGATGGCGAGAGTAGTCGGACTATCTACCGCTGCCATAATGACTTCGGTGCTCTTGATGGAAGAGAGATCAAGAACATGATTCCGAAAATAGCCGATTTCGGGCTCGCAACAAGACTGGACAAGCCGTCTACCCAAAACGGAATGGCAGGAGAGCAACTGGGTATTTATCCTATCCAACCAGACTATTACCGTGCTCCAGAGGTAATCCTTGGCTGTGGTTGGGATTTTAAGGCAGATATTTGGAACTTTGGTGTGCTGGTAAGAACCCTGTAACTGTTTCCCGAAGGTGAATCTATAACATAAGAGACTTTTGTTTCCCTTGTATTTGGTTATAATCGCTGGCCTAGGCTTCGTGCTAATAAGTCTGTTCCGCAAGTTGTGGAATATCCTTGGGAGTAAGGAGTTGTTCCAGCAGGTACTTGATACGAACGGCCAATACGATGCAAAATCACACCTCGCGGAAATGATTGCCCTGCTGGGCCCCCCCCCGGAGGTACTACTCGCGAGATCAAAGTCCATGTCAGAGCTCAGCTGGCCCCAGCCTGTCACGAACGGCGCTGGCGAACTCTGTAATAATGCCCAGGAATTCTTTAACGGCCCTTTCTTTAACGCAGAAGGTGGGTTGACAACTATATCGTACGTGATTACCTGGTATACTGACCGTCTTTAAGATAAATTTCGCTATAATGCATTGATCCCGTCCAGAAGTTTAGAGCACACAACCCCGTTCCTCGAAGAGAAGGATCGAGCGGCATTTTTGTCTTTTGTTCGAAAAATGCTGACTTGGCTCCCGGAGGAGAGGAAGACAGCTCGGGAACTTATAGATCATCCGTTTCTCAGACTCGGGGGTTGATCAACTGATCAGTTATTTGGGAAATGATGCAACGAATACGGAGGACCCAGTCTCAGACTAACCCTACGGGTTATACGTTGTCAATCAAAATTCGCTAGCGTGAGCAGTATTTGTATACGACGAGGGTTTACTTTAGTGTTTAATGAGTCCTTCCTTACCCGGTTAAATTCATATCTGTTCGCAGGCATGGTATTAAAATTATAGCAATCTAAGAGTAAAGGGCAATGGTCTACATCTGTACAGCGTTTCGTCTTTGTAAGACTAACCCCATCGCTATTCCATATACAACCCATGATTCACGAGTCCCCCACTAACCGCGTCCTACACCGCGATAGCCACTGTGCATTAACTACTCACTATCGAAATCATTGAGTAGGGCCAGAGCCCTCGGGGGCCTCAGCAGTGCGCGGAAGCTTCACTCGGCCATATATGGTCTTCGAAAAGACCACCGTCCCATCAGGGTACACATGCGCAGATGTAACACGGGAATCTCACTTCTTCAACATTATAGAACCGTGAAGAGGGTCATCGTTCCTCGGGGTTGGATAAGGGTCGCCCCTAGTCCGTTATTAATCATCGTGGTAAATTGAGAAACTCCGGTTTAGCGGTAATGCTTACTGGACAGTGCCAGAATTAACTTTGTCCAGTAGTTGAGGAACAAGATCCACGGCCTTTTCGGCATACTGTTTAACCCATGCGACATCCTGAGTTGTTCCTTTATTACTCCAGGAGAGGGATTTCAATTTCTGGGCTGCGGTAGAAAATGCGCGAGATATGACTGTTACTGGTGGATGGAGATAAGGCTTGGAAGCAACGTAGGTAGATGATCGTCAGATTGCCAAGCCTGATAATGAAATTTGTAATGAGGAAGACAGACATGGACAGGAAAGGCACGGGTATTTATACTCACCCACCTTTATCTAGTACCCAGGGTGAATCCTGTGTTCGTAAGCTACATACGAACAAGGGCCTCCTACGCGCTCGAGTAGCTTGGCTCTAAGAATTAACGCAGAGCACCCTGCGGCTGAAAACGAGATGGTTGAGCTTCTAAATAATTTCAGGGCGTGTTGCAGCCTCTCGGACATGACATGCTACACTGGGGGTTTCAGTTAGCGCTTCGAGGCGGAAATGGGCGACGAAATATGCAGGCGGACCCTGGAGCGGTCTTGAAAGCCACCATCACCGGTAAATTTTAGGAGCCTTCTTGAGCTCCAACTCTCGAAGAGACAAGAGACTATGGCCTGGGCTGTCGATCTAAGAGATAGGCTGCTGAAAGGTTGCAGGTTGATAAATAAGTTCAAAGATCCTACTTATCGCCCTTATCTTATTGATTCTCACCGGTGTTGTAGAGTCTAAACTTTGGCTCACGTATTACCAGGGCTGGTTCGAATTAGCGCCTCGTTTTCAATCAAGCCGTCAGGCAGGCGGCATGGAGAAAATGCCAGGCAGATAGATCTTGAGCAGCAATCGGCAATATGTGATTCGGCGTTAGCGTATATGCGTTAAAATCCACCGTGATACCCTCGGTCTAAATAGTTGTTTCAGGGTGGTATTCTGTAAGACTCGCATGTAGTGTAACAATTAAAGTATTCTATTTGTGGCGCTGCTCGTGCGCGCTACATCTATTACCTGGGCGGAAATGCTCCCTCACTTACTGAGGTCGTTGTCAAACCTTTGTATTCAAAGACAAGAATAGGACACCCAATGAGGGCCAGATTGTAGGGACTAGGTTGATTGTGCGGATCGCTGTCGAGATCGTTCGATGGGCCGGGCGGCTGACGAAACCTCAGTGCGGCGGGGAAGACGGCACGGGCGCGAATACCGTGCATTCGGGCTTCCAAGCATCCCTACCGGGAAAATATATATCCGGGACTTTATCACATGGTTTTATCAATCCTGCTTGATCATTGTGTTTGCAATGATTCCATCCCCCCTGCCACGCTCTCGTTACGATGCACCATATAGCCTGCTCAAAACCGATCGCTTGTGACTTACTGTTTTAACCAATTCTTTTTTCGGATGATATCCTGCCTTCGTCCCTGCCTATTATCGGGATAGCAAACCCCGCATGGAACCGGTAACAGCCAGAGTGGGACAAAGTGATACTTTTGATAATGCAGACATAGAGGAAAGTAACAGATCACACTAGAAAACCCCGTGATAAATTTGACACTGAATTTGAAGGGACGTTGAGCCAAGTCCCGCGCCCCTCATGCACGTGATCAACGCCTATTTGCAGGAGGGGAAATTTTGCGATGAAGCACACATCATCGGGCACTTTTAGCCCAAGCCTTATTGCAAGCTCGATTGGCTATACGCTAAGTGAAACTTAGCGCCCATGATGCTTTATTTTGATTTTATGGACTTGGGCTATAATATATCTCTAAGGATGCTAAGACGGCAAACTTGCCATTTATAGTGCTCAATTCTTGGTTTCAGTTAGCGCCCAATGAAAATACGTAAGTCGTGACACTCGAGATTGTACTGACGCTGAACCCAAAGTTCCCCGCTTTGGGTACCTTTGCACTACTTTCAAGTGATCACCACCAGTTTGTGCACCTTGTTTCTAAACTACCATGAATTGAGGACGGAATCATTGAGCGACGCATGTCGCTCGAAGACCAAAAATAGCTGTACTCTTCTCGCAGATTCTATTATTAAATGACGATAATAGGATTGTGGTGGAGATGAGGGAGGGGCCTTCTTCAAAGTGACAGCATCATATGACTGCAGGTCGAGGTCTCTTTTGTTGCTAGAGTCCTAAGTCTCACAGCTTTAGTGTTGTTTGGAGTACTCAGCCTATGCACCGGGCGGCACGGAGCAAGAATGCCAGGCAGATCTTGAGCAGCATTCAGCACTGCGTGGTTCGGCATTAGAACCAACGGCGACTAGCAGCATAAGACGAGATGCGAGAGTTCATTCAGCTAACAAGCTTTGAAGATCCTGAAGCCCACTTGCACACCCAACCCGGTGATCTTAATGGCTTCGCTTTCGATCACCTGACTAACACGGCCATCTATATTCACTGCCCCCGACCCGTGCTGAGCACGTGAGTGTTTGTCGGACCATTATTTGCATTGAGAGGTGTCATCAGATGATTTGACTAGGAAGAAACCGATGACAGAACTTGGAAGTGACTTGTAGGGTATTTAACTGGTAGGGGAGGGAGGTGTAGGAAGGTAAGTTGGTGGATTCATGCAGAAGAATTGAAAAGGCTATTTATATGGCCTCACAGGGAGAGTCAACCCTTGCAAAGAAAAAGATTCTACATAGCCAGCATGCGTAAGGACGATATGTGTTGAATGTTCCTTTAGATTATACATTTTCATTCTGACATAATGCTGAGAAATATAGAATGCTCATATGATACTCATCACAAAAGCAAGTGGTATATTCCATGCCTAGAATCCAAATGTAACGCCTGCTAAAAAAAGACGACATCATGAAAAACAAACTACAGACTGATCACGGATGTATAGCTGGACGGCGCTCGTCATCCTCGAACGACGATACAGACGATATATCATCGAGATCCCTGTGGTGGGCAACAGACCGTTGGCCACTTATATGTGAGACTTCGGATATGGCATCATCAAGCGGATGGTCGAAGGGTGAGATCGGCCGGCTGTGTCTTTGGTCTTGCCAGACTGGTATGCTGGGACTTATGACAGGCATGGACGTCCTTGTGGCTGCGGTTGTCTTGCGATGCTCCTCGTAGTCATTCATCGCTGGTTCACGCGGTGTACTTTGGGCAGCGGCTGTAAGGTTCTGGCTGCTAGAAGTTGCATCAAGATCACGGGATGAATTCGCAGAATGGCCGGGTTGTGTGACAGGTCGACCAGGAATGGGCCCAGAGAAAGGAATATCGTGAGAACTGGCGGGTGCGAATTCCCAGGTGTTTCCGCTCCGCGGTACCGCTTGTCGAGGGACTACTCCCATGTCGACCTGAGGGTTTGGTGGGGGGCTGTTGCGACTTCGCTGACGCCGCCGTCTCATGATGAAGAACAGTAGGCCTGCGATAATGGCTGCGCCGACGACCGCGACTGGAACGGCAATGGCGATGGTCTTGGTGTTATTGCCGCTGCCGCTGCTATTGGAAGAAGCTGAGGATGTGCTGGAGGATGTTGTCGACGCCTGAGTTGCGGTTTGAGAGGTAGTGGTTTGAGACCCAGTTGTTGAGAGAACGGGCGTCCATTGCTGCGTGGTCGTCGTTACTTCTGATGGTTTTGTGTGCGTGGCGATGATTTGTGTAGCCGTGTTATCCCAATAATTTGTTGTTGCAGAGTCATCCCACGCAGCTGAAGTCGTTTCCGAATCCCAATAATCCTCCGTCGTTTGGTGATCTGTGCTGCCACCATACCCATAGCCATCTTCCCCCATTCCGAAAGACATTTTGCCCCAGGGTTGGGATCTGTCGTCGACTGTTGCTATTCCGTCTATGGATTGAAGTTTGTTGTTGACTCCATAAATACGCTAGACTGAGCGCAATAAAAGGAACACTGATGTTTGTTTGAGGAAAGATGCAATCGGTGATGGCCACGAGGGTCTATGCTTGAGGCAGTTTCCACTAAAAAAATGGTTAAGATCGGATAGACAAGGCCAATAGTAAGCACCTAACCTACCACATCAAAACCTACTGAGATTTGTGTCCAGGTACATGTCAACGGGGTTGGTCCCTGATAGTTTGGGAACAAAGACAAAGAGTTTATACAGGCACACGCACCACCCGCGTGAAAATAAAATGGGACCGATCGAGAGACAGCACGGATTCGCCTGGGAAATAAAGACCAAGAAAAAAAAAACGGCCCTAACCAACACAAAGGAAGGCTGACATGGCGCAGCAACCTCTAACGTTAGTGAACGACTACGCAGGTTACCAAGTATAGACTTGGCATGGAGGGCCACCCACTGCCAATCAGCATCAGGCGGCATTGCACGAAGCGCTGCCCACCATGGAGAACGACACGCATGCATTTCGCATTGTTAGTTCACGGAGATGAGACGAGTAGCATCAAGGCCCGGTCATTGTAGGCGCCAAAGCCTGTGGAGGACTCGAGGGTCTGTTGCATCTAGCGCTGCCATGGACCGGGGCCATGGACTGTCCGCCCTATGGAAACAAAAGAAAACATGCCTGGCGCACCGAGAACGTCTGCCCGTGGTTTCAAGAATCAAGGTGGATTGGGGCCCATGGGGCCGCTAACTCGGTAGCCCTGGGGGGGCGCTTTAGCTCCAATCACCGGTCTGCTGGCCTGATCGACGCACTCTCACACGGAGCAGCGTTGCGTGGCCCCGACATGGGGGCCGAGGGAGGATGGTGGTAGGCGGGAGTAGCAATATGATGTCAGACCACCGCATGTTCACTATCTAGCCAGCAGAATAATTCAGTGTTCAATAATAATCCGCACCTAGTGCTCGAAGGACTATGCTATGGAGTCCTCCTAAATAAAGTAACCAACGGCGCAGTAAACAAAATGGATGCCTGACGCCTTAGTCACGCCAGTGGCACATGACGGCGGAGATGGGGATCGCCACGCCAGGCCTAGCCGTATCCGGACCTCCGCGGGGTCGATACCGTACACCGCCCGACGCACTGCCTCTCTTCGTATCTTCTCTCCTGCATCCAACAGACTGCCACGACAAGCACTCCTACTGGTTGGAACACATTGCCTAAAATCATGAGCGGGTTCAGAGGGGTTATGAAAGATGGCTGGCACCCCAAGAGCCGGGATGGAAAGAAGGAAAGCTGGAGGAATGACTTCAAGGGCATCAACCAAGTGGTCTGTCTAATCCGCCCCGAGACTGTCCAAGTCAATAGCTGACGTGATCATATCCCGTCTGTAGGCAGGATGGATGGGAAAGGACAAGGATAAGAACGACGATGCTGAAGAGCATGTCTCCGCTCCGCTTTCTTCGCTCAAGGACCCGGCGTCTTTCGGACCTCCGCCGAAGCACGTCAAATACCATGGCGCTGCCGCTCTCCCCAACGAGACCACACCGGATCGAAGCGGACTGGGTGCTCCGTTGTCACGCGAACAGATAAATTATCAGAATGCCCAGCAACAACAACAAGAACAGGACGAGATGGAGGAAGCTCAAAAGCCAGCGGGCCCGCCGCTGCCATACCGCGCGAACCGGACAGGTCTGGACACATCCAACCTTCCGCCTCCCCCAGTTCGACTGATGGACTCTCCGGTAGAGGCCACGGCTGCTCCGAGCCCTAGGCCAAAGCCAAACCTTCCGCCTAGGTTGCCTTCTCGGAACAATACGACCCCATCGCCGCATCCGCCTACTCCGCCCCCGGCATACTCCCCGCAAGTCCTCGAGGGACACTTGAACCAAGATGCTACTTCCCGTCTTTCCCAAGCCGGCGTCTCGGTACCAGCTTTTGGAATTGGAAACAACAGCAATCAATGGAGAAGAGACAGCAGTACTTCTGGAACTGCTTCCCCAACAACTGCAGGCCCAGTTAGTCAAACACCAGTGAACGAATTGCAAAATCGCTTCTCCCAGCTGAGAACCACCCCATCACGCTCCCCGGCTCCTCCCCCACCAGCTCGAGGAAATTCAATCAGCACTCAGCCCTCATCCATCTCAACCTGCGACACCAGAAGTGGTTCGTCCACAATCAACGATTTTCGCGAACCCCACAATGACAAGATTCAAGCTGGAAAACAGAAGCTCAGTGGTATAAATGAAAAGTGCGGGATCTCTCAACGGGTCAACAAAGCTTTTGGGGACCAGAAGAACCCGGAAAACGCAGCGCCCCCCATTCCACCGCACCCAAATGCAAATCGTTCGACATCCAGCATCGACTCGGATGCATTGAGTAGGAAAAAGGCTCCGCCGCCGCCGCCTCCGAAGAAGGCGGGAATGCGGTCAACGCCTGTCCCGGGGGCGGCTCCGTCACCGCCGCCGCTTCCATTGAGCACCAAGCCCCGCTGAGCGGTGATCTGAGCTCAGGCTGATATTTTGTTGATGGGTCTGCTTGCATGTACGGCATTCTGGACTGTGACCTGGGTCATGGTCGTGTATGATTAGCATCCGTTTTATATATTGTTGCGTCAGCAACACTGCTACATGTGTATTCTTAGATTCCACCCATTTCGAAAGAGAGCCTCAAACCGCTGTAGGTCATCACGGCATAATAACATCACCCTGTCATAGAGAAAAGTGTCTAGCCCGGAGTGGAGATCACGAGTTGGGGAAGTAAGATTTAGTAAGCGGAATTGAAACCCGGTCAGCAAAGCGTGCTTATCGCTTCAACTTATTGACTGGTAATTCACTGTGAAGTAGCCGGATCAGCGGTTAGCTGTCCACTGTGCAATATATTGATCCTGCCAATACATTACAGCTTAGCTGCAACTGTCAGCACTTTAGCAGAGCCATACAATGGTAGGTCGAGTCGCCGTGTCACCTCAACGATTACTGGATGATGCCAAGGGTTGAGTTAGCCCGCGAGTCATGTCCCAGTCACGGGATCCACCGGCCTGCTTCTGGAAGTTTGGAAGTTTGGAAGGGTAAGAACGGGGGAAAAAAAACAAATCCCCAAACTCCAGTGCTGGTGGCTGTCAACTCCGCCAATTGATGTCATGGATGTCTGTCGGTGGAACACATATGCCAGGAGCTTATCTCTCCCGGTATGATTTGGGCCTGCGGCGTCAGAAAGGGAGCAGCCGACGTCCCATTGAGGCATTGAGGGGGCATGGGGTGGCCGGAAAAGAGTAGACACAGTAGTTCGTCGCAACGGGCATTAGGGGATAAACAACGCAGGTCATCATGTGCGGCACGCGAGTAGAGGAATCCGGAAGGCATGACGATGCGGAGGTCTGCTCCAGTCCTCCTGCATCCTCGGTTGGATGCCATTGAGGGCGATAGCAGTCATATCAGCGCGCGACCTGGAGTGTCGCATTATTCATGGTTCACAAGCATGCCACAGCTCTGCAATGCTTTGTTGGGCCGAGGCTTGAAGGTGGCCGAATTCCCAACAAAACGCATCGCGGCTCCACTCGGTACGATCACCGTCAACGCTCATTGATCCGCCATGCAGAAATCCGGAGATTGACTGACAACCTCAATTAATCGGTCGGGCCTTGCTCTGTTTTTATCTCCAGCGATCACGGTTTTCCCAACCAACCATTTTCTTCGCCTCCTTCCCTTCTCTCCGTCCCCCCCTCCTTGAGGTCTGGCAAGGTTTGGTCGCGCCTTCAATTATTGTCCATCCGCAGGTTCGCAGAGGGATTTGCGCCGCCCTTCCTACCGGTTGCGGGTGTGTTTTGCCTCTTTATTAGAGTTCTTCCCCAATTTTTTGTTTCAACCGATACTTCTTAATTGGACTCTCCCCACTTGCATTCACCATTGAATTGAAAGGCAGCGGCCCATTTCACTCGCGCTGAATCCTACCTCACTGTTGTAACCTCCTCCATTTTATCCCTCCGCGGTTTGCGACTCATTGCGACTCAACCATGTACGACTTCACGGTTGACAGCGATTCGGCTGTCATTCACCTCGGCTTTCCTCCTGCCTCCCTCTTGAAGTTCCCCCCGAGCGAGCTTCCCGCGACGGTCCCTGCGCCTCTGATCTCCGAGCCGACGTGGTTCCAGCCCTTCAACATCCCCCCGACCCTCTACAACCAGGTCTTGGATGTGCGCGTGCCTATCACCATCGCCAGTGTCTACGCCGTGACCGTCGTCCTTGTCAATCGCCTGAACAAGAGTCGGGGATACAAGCCCTACGCTTTCAGCCAAACTGCGCTCTTCAAGCTCTTCGTCATCCTCCACAATATCTTTCTGGCCGTCTATTCGGCATGGACCTTTGTTGGCATGATCCACGCCTTTCGGAACTCATGGCCGAGTCGGGATGATCCTAACTATGTCGCCGCTGTCGCCGATACGCTGTGCAAGGTCAATGGACCCCGGGGTTACGGCAACGCCGCCACGTACGACCCTTCGGTCGACCAGTGGACGTTCCGCAACCCGGACTACAGACTGGCTGCGGGGGGCATTCCGGACTCCAGCGATGTCGGTCGTCTCTGGAACGAAGGACTGGGATACTTGGGCTGGATCTTCTACCTGTCTAAGTTCTACGAGGTGCTTGATACGGTCATCATCTTGGCCAAGGGTAAGAAGAGTTCGACCCTGCAGACCTACCATCACGCTGGGGCCATGATGTGCATGTGGGCTGGTATCCGTTACGTCGCACCTCCCATCTGGATCTTTACCCAGGTCAACTCGGGAATTCACGCTCTGATGGTATGTATTCCACCCCACCTGTCATGGTGTTCGTTCCCCGTGCGCTCTAACCGTTGACCACAGTACACCTACTACACCTTGACTGCTCTGCGCTTCCGCATCCCCAACGTGATCAAGAGGTCCTTGACCACCATGCAAATCACCCAGTTCATCATCGGCTCTGCTATGGCTGCCTCCTATCTGTTCTGGAGTTATACTCTTCCCTTGGACGACTCTGCTGTGCTGCCCCCTGTTGATGCCGCCGCCGTCGCGGCCGGAGCTGCAGGTGCAGGCCTGGTTCCATGGCTCAAGAAGGTTGCTTTCCGCGCCGCTGGTGCAGAAGGTATTGCCGAGAATGTTGGTGTGCCAGATGACTCTGCCGCTGCGCGGGTGCTTCGGGTTGGCCCGATGGTTACCTGCATGGACACCACCGGCCAGGGCTTCGCCATCTGGCTGAACGTCATGTACCTCCTGCCTTTGACGTACCTTTTTGCTCGTTTCTTCGTCCGCTCGTACCTCTACCGCAAGGACCCCGGTCCTCAGCGGCCCACTTCCATGCACGCGGCTGAGAAAGCCGGTCTCGACGCTTTGAAGGGCGTGAGCCGTGAAATCCGCAAGGCGGCCGAGATGAGCGGAGAGACCAGTGAAGTCACCGAAGATGAGGCTGTGAACAAGGTCCGTGCGACCGCCAAAGCCCAGCAGAAGAATGCTGACAACTCGCCCATCCGGACTCGCGCCACCACGGCCAAGCAAAGGACGCGTGTCGCCACCAGCGACCTCGAATCCGACTCGGGCTTTTCGACCGTCCCCAGCAAGAAGGGCGCCAAGAAGGCCACCAAAGACGAGATCCAGAGCTCCCCCAGCGTCGTGGACCCCAAGGGTGCGAACCCATTTGAGGTTCTGGACCGATCTGCTTAGGTATCTTCGCAGGTCGATTCTACGTGACTCGTCCAGAACCCCTTCTCTCTCCTTAACAAAAAAAAATTACCCGTGAAGATGCTTTCGGGGCTGCTTGGCATGCCGCCTCGGGCCGATCCATCTTCCCTTACGTCTGCATACCTAAGGCCTTTCTTCGGGACGGTTACATCGGTCGGTTTCCTCCTTCGGGCCCTTGAAGCCACCATGAAGGACCCGCGGGTTTCTCCCGCCCGGGGCTTGTGTGGGTCTACACAAGCCCGGTGCCCGGCTCTCCTTAAGTCCGGCTCTGCGGGTCACCGGCTTTGCCGCGGGTCCCAGCTGCGCCCGGCTTTCAATGTATTTATCTTTCTTTCTGGTCGGCTTTTGGGTTTTTCTCATTTTTCTCATCACTACTGTTCATAATCTTTCTTTGGTTCCTTTTTTGGTCCCTTTTGATAGATTTTCTATCTTGTATGTACATACCGGGGAGTCATCCACTGCTGGATTTGGGCGACGGTCGGTACAGGCCTCGGATGGGACAGGAAAAGTATTGTTGCTTTGGTCTAAACTAGTCGGGAAACAAGTGCAACTAATGAACCCGCATTCTCCGAACTTTCCCTTGATTAATATCCGTAGTGGCGGGGTCAGGTGCTCGGCGCTCGCGCTCGTCCCGGTCGACGCCGGCCTTCGCTTCCTCGCTTGGCTTCTTCCGCAATCCGCAATCCGCAACGCCTCACGGCCTACGGGATGTCGCTCCTGCTGCTGCTCAATGGCAACTCGCAGTGGTTCGGTCTGTCAAGCTCCCGAGAATATCTGGCACGGTTCGTCTGTCTGCCTAGTTCGTCGTGAGTTGGTCGCTGCAGTAAGTAGTCTAGCGTCCTGCACTCCTGCACTCCTGCACTACTCTTGCCTCGGGACTCCCACCGACAGCTCGTCATTGACAGGATCCTGTCTAGTCGAATGCACACCGGCATAACCACGAGATTCTTGCCTCTTCGCGATCAGCCCACCGGAAAATTGCCCCCCGGAAATTCTTGTGAATGGAGGAAAAACCCTGGCTAGATTACCCCACAACCTCCGCTCCAACGCGGGTTGGCCGACCACCCCGCCAAACTTATGCAGCGGCCGCTGCTAGCAAGGGCCGGTCCCTGGCCTTTCTCCACACTCCGTCATCCCGCATTGACTCCGCCAAATTGGATTATATTGCTTTGTCTCCCTCTTAACTGTTTAGCCGAGGATGGCTTTCCTAATGCGTTCTGCTTTGCGACCTAGTCATCTCCACCGTGTGAAAAAGGATCCCTCAACCCACCCGACGTCAGCTAGTCTTAGCGACCAGTACTTTGCACCCTCGGAAATAACTTTGGGAGGCGCCCTCTAATTTATGGGGGAAATTGGGTGTCAAAGACCGCTTCGTCCATGCGTCGCCTATAAATGGGGCCTTGTGGCCCGGTCCATCAGCATGTCTTTTTCATCGCGTCCATTCTTGACTCCTGCAGCGAGTTTAAGGATCAGCGATGGCGCGAATCGCCCACTTGTGTCTTCTTTTACTGTCCAGTCTGGGCCTCTTGACGGCTGCCCAGAATGAGACAGGATGGCCCCTTCACGATGATGGGTTGACAACAGATGTGCAGTGGGATCACTACAGTTTCAAGGTCCACGATCAAAGAATCTTCGTCTTCTCCGGTGAGTTCCATTACTGGCGCATTCCAGTTCCTGGACTATGGAGGGATATTCTGGAAAAGATCAAAGCTGCGGGATTTACGGCCGTTACCTTCTACTCAAGCTGGGCGTGGCATTCACCCAACAACCACACCGTCGACTTCTCCACCGGCGCTCGTGACATCACGCCTATCTTTGATCTTGCCAAAGAGCTTGGGATGTACGTGATCGTGCGTCCTGGGCCTTATATCAATGCAGAAGCGAGTGCGGGTGGTTTTCCTCTCTGGTTGACGACCGGTGACTATGGAACTCTGCGGAACAACGATTCGCGATACACTGCGGCATGGAAGCCATACTTTGAGAAGATGACGCAGATCACCAGCGGCTATCAGGTTACGAACGGCCAGAACGCCTTTCTCTACCAAATTGAGAACGAATACGGCGACCAATGGCTCACCGACCCAAGCGCGAGAGTTCCTAACGAGACCGCAATCCATTATATGGAGCTGCTTGAGGAGAGCGCCCGCAAGAATGGAATTGTCGTACCCTTCACTGCAAATGAGGCCAATATGAATGCAGAGTCCTGGGGCCGCGACTGGTCCAATGTTGGAGGAAATGTTGACGTTGTCGGCTTGGATTCCTATCCTTCTGTAAGTCGCCTGTACTTGTTGAAATTTGCCCGTCTGACAGATTCAGTGCTGGACTTGCGATGTCAGTCAATGTGACTCTACGAACGGAGCATATGTCGCTTACCAGGTGGTCGAATACTATGACTATTTCCTCGATTTCTCGCCGACTGTGCCTTCGTTCATGCCTGAGTTCCAGGGTGGCGCTTACAACCCATGGGGTGGTCCCGAGGGAGGATGCAGCGATGATACTGGTCCGGACTTCGTCAACCTGTTCTACCGATGGAACATTGCCCAGCGTGTAACAGCCATGAGCTTGTACATGCTCTACGGTGGAACCAGCTGGGGTGCTCTTGCCGCACCCGTCACAGGGACCAGCTATGACTATTCTGCACCGATCTCCGAAGACCGCTCTATTGGCTCCAAATTTTACGAGACCAAACTGCTGTCTCTGTTTACCCGCAGTGCGAAGGATCTGACAGTGACCGATCTGGTTGGAAATGGGACACAGTATACCAACACCTCGACTATTAGCGCATATGAATTGAGGAATCCCGAAACCAACGCTGGATTCTATGTCACGCTCCATGCGGACTCGACCGTTGGCACCAACGTGCCATTCAAGCTGCGCGTCAATACATCTGCAGGAGCTCTGACTGTCCCAAGAAGTGGCGGTGCAATCCGTCTCAATGGCTATCAATCCAAGGTCATCGTGACCGATTTCACCTTTGGCTCGGAGACTCTGCTGTATTCCACTGCCGAAGTCCTGACTTACGCCGTCATTGACGACCAGCCGACCCTTGCACTCTGGGTACCGACCGGCGAATCCGGAGAATTCGCAGTGAAGGGTGCGAAATCCGGATCCGTGGTCTCCAAATGTCAAGGCTGCTCCGACGTGGAGTTCTACCATGAAAGCGACAACCTTGTCGTGGCGTTCACGCAGTCAGCGGGAATGACTGTTGTGCAGCTCAACGACAACACTCGAGTAATTCTCCTGGACAGAACTGCGGCATACGAATTCTGGGCCCCTGCTTTGACTGAAGACCCCCTCGTTCCCGAGGATGAAAGTGGTACGACCTTCTTTATCCCTCCCTACCTTTCAGCCTATGCTAATCCATGAACAGTCCTCATCCAGGGCCCGTACCTTGTTCGCTCCGCCAGTGTAGAGAAGTCGACCCTTGAGCTCAAGGGTGACTCCGTCAACGAGACAGCACTGGAAGTCTTCGCGCCTAAGACGGTCAACTCCGTCACCTGGAATGGAAAGCAGCTCAAGACCTCCAAGACCTCCTATGGCAGTCTGAAGGCCACCATTGCTGCACCTTCTTCTATCGAACTGCCGGCCCTCACATCGTGGAAATCAAACGACAGTCTCCCCGAGAGACTTCCGACGTACGATGACTCCGGGCCGGCCTGGGTTGGTGAGTATACTATCTCCCCAATGAACCCCCAAGAAATACAAAGTACTAACCCAATATCAAGATGCCAACCACATGACGACCGCCAACCCCAGCCCACCCGCCACACTCCCAGTCCTCTACGCCGACGAATACGGTAAGCCCCCACCCCATGTCCCCCCCAATTCCTACACTCCATCCTAACCCACAACCCCAGGCTTCCACAACGGCGTCCGTCTCTGGCGCGGCTACTTCAACGGCACCGCCTCCGGCGTCTTCCTCAACGTCCAAGGAGGTACCGCATTGTAAGCACCCCCCCCCCCCCCCTAAAAACCCCTCTAATAACCCCTCCCTCAGCGGCTTCTCCGCCTACCTCAACGGCCAATTCATCGGTTCCTACCTCGGCAACGCCTCCATCGAGCAAGCCAACGAGACCTTCACCTTCCCCGCCAACGCCACCTACACCACCAAAAACACCCTCCTAGTCATCCACGACGACACCGGCCACGACGAAACCACCGGCGCGCTCAACCCCCGCGGAATCCTCGCCGCCCAACTCCTCACCGCCGACAACACCCCAGCCCAGAACTTCACCCACTGGCGCGTGGCCGGCACCGCCGGCGGCGAATCCAACCTGGACCCCATCCGCGGCGCTTGGAACGAAGACGGCCTCTACGCCGAGCGCGTCGGCTGGCACCTCCCGGGCTTCGACGACAGCGCCTGGCCCACCACCAGCTCCAGCTCCTCAGCCCTGTCCTTCTCGGGCGCCTCCGTCAAATTCTTCCGCACCACCGTCGACCTCGACATCCCCCGTGGCCTCGACGTCTCCATCTCCTTCGTCCTCGGCACCCCCAACAACGCTCCCGTCGCCTACCGCGCCCAGCTCTTCGTCAACGGTTACCAGTACGGCCGCTTCAATCCCTACATCGGCAACCAGGTCGCCTTCCCGGTCCCCGTCGGCGTGCTCGACTTCACAGGCGAGAACACCATCGGTGTCGCTGTCTGGGCCCAGACTGAGGACGGCGCCGCTATCACCGTCGACTGGAGGGTGAACTACGTCGCGGACAGCTCCCTGGACGTGTCTGGTTTGGATACCGCGGATCTGAGACCCGGATGGAGTGCGGATCGGTTGCAGTTTGCTTAAGCGATGGATTTTTTATTTTTTTTGTCGAGAGTGTTTGTTATGAGGCATGATCATTGTTTATGGTTTATAGATCAGGGATCACGGATCAGAGTTGTTGTAAATATGATATGATATTTTGTCGATGAAAAATGGATCCTCTGTGCGGAATAACTTATTATCACAAAACCGCACAATCGATTCCCTGAACTATTCGTACATAGTGTGGCTAGCCTACGGCTGAAATCGGATTTTATGAGCTGTGGAAGTTATGCTATGCTATGCTATGCTATGGATGTGGTTATTGTGGGGATGTTCTCGTTCACCCCCCCCGCATGCTATTTCGGATTACGGGGTGTTTCGGTTGACACTGCCGTGTCCTGTGTCCTATCGGAGCTCGGAAGCCGACCGAGTTTGGTAAGTGGTGGGGTCCGGGAACACCGAAATCTAATTTCCTCACCCGGCCGGCCCCGGCAACTGGGTCGGACTACAGACGTAGGTTTGATGTACATACAAACATTTTGAATTAGCTGTGTACGCTGTACTCCGTACTCAGGTATTGGAATGAGCTATGGGTGGCTATCTTGAATGAATGTCTCCAGACTTAGACTGCGGAATACCGTGTAGCATATCTTATGAAATGATTATTCTACTACGGGAAATGTGGATGTTAGATGAGTATAGGGGTGTCGCTATACAAACACCCCTTAAAGAAACTGTTTATTCTAAGATCAAAAGAGACTGTTGTCATCAATGCATCATGCACATTCACGTCGTAAGAGCAACTATTCAAAATTCTAGGGGTAGTATTTCCAACATAACCCGCTCGCGGGTATAAAACAACTGAGACCACGCATCAAACCAAGAAGCGGAAGCCCCTCGCGCTGGCCTGTCCCGGGATGCCTCCCGATGACACCGCACTGCCGATTCCCTCGCCCAGGTCGAGCTTCCTGTTCAGCCGGACGAGGATAAATCGGAGGGCAGTTGCGGACAGGATGGCCACGAATGCGGTGACGCAGTTGACACTCATGGCAGTAACTGTAAGGGGGGTTAGATTTGGTCTGGAGAGTGGTTGTGTGGGGAGTAAGGGTGGACATACTGAATCGTGGCGAGTCGCTGTCGGGGTACATGTAACTAGCGTAGATACTGCTCGCGTTACTGACGCAGTTGATGCCTGCCAAGGCGGCCGCACGCTTCGATGCCGGACGGGGGAGGGTGCTAGAGATCCAACCCAAGGCGACCACGTAACCCGTGTACAGGGACGGAACCATCAACATCATGGAGAGATAGCGAGGGCCAATACTGGTGGTTGTAGCCGCGATGATGAAAGCTGCCACCGAGACATACAAGGGGAGGGTGATGTGGAAGTACCGCTCCCCGGTGCGGTCAGCGTGCCAGGCATTCGCGAAAGCACAGATGACAGCGAGGCAGTAGGGAGGGGCCGTAAGGAGGAGAGTCTCGATATTGCCGTAGTTGAGTGTCTTGACTACCGTAGGGAAGAAGTTTGTCACGGAAGCGGATGAGACAATGCACAGGATGAGCAACATCTGAAGGAGTTAGTCTAGACAATTGAGTCCGTTGTGGGAACACTCACCAGAATCCAGGTCTTGATATCCGTAAAGGCCAGTTTAACTCCGTGCATGAAGGTCTGCTGTTCACTATCCACCCAGTCATCCTCACCAATATCCTCTTCCAACCGCCAAGCGGCCAGCTCCTTCTCTTCCTCGGTAAGCCAGCTAGTGGTCCGTGGAAAGTTGGGCAGAATGAAGATGGAGGCGAAGGCAACTACGATAGTGATAGCACCTTCAATTATGAAGAGCCAGCGCCTGTATCTAATCAGTACTAAGCTCTTTTAGAAACCGTTGTTGTCCACTGACCAAGCTCGAAGACCCAGTGTATAGTCCATATTCTCGGTGATACCCGCCGCAATAAGCCCGGAGAAGGCTCCCGAAATGAGGGAGCCGGAGTAGAGGGCGGCAGTCCGAAACCCGAGTTCCTTGCGAGTATACCAGGCACTGAGGAAGTAAAGGCAGCCAGGCTATGAGAAGAGAAGTCAGTATGGTGCCACCCGCTATAGATCTCATTGCTTTTCAAGGATACGTACGAAATAAGCAGCCTCCACGAAACCGAGAAAGAATCGGACTACCACCAAACCCGCATAGCTCTGAGCTCCAGCTGTGCATGTAGAAATAATTCCCCAGAGCATCATCGCTCCTGGAAGATAGAGAGCCGGCTTTCCGAACTTGTTCAGGAGCAAGTTGGACGGGACTATAATCGTCAGTATTCAACACTCCATCCCAAACTGTTTGTTGTACTGACTTTGCATCAACAGATATCCCACAAACAGGATACTGACACAGGTCTGATACTCCACGCCCACCAGATTCAAGTCACTCACCAGACCGGCAAGTTTCGCAGCCGCCTAAGTGGGAGTGTGAGCATGATTCCGGCTTCTGTATCAGGGGGACAGCATCGCTCACGATATTGTTGCGGTCCAGGTAGTTGAGGATGTACATGATGATGATCATGGGCAGGAGACGCAGGTCGATCTTGCGGACCAGAGCCTTCTCTGCTCTCTCACGCTCCTCGGGGGTCAGGCTAGCCACATAGGCAGGAGCCTCCTTCCTGGGGTTCGGCTTGTCTGCATTGGCCACGGCATTGGGGACGATCTCGACGTTGTCGACATAACTCTTGTCGACGTCCCGTTCAATGTCATGGGAAGCTCTGGGAGACATGGCTGCCTCCTGGTGGTGTGGATGAGTTTTCCGAGAGGCAGGGTATAAGGAAGAAAAGGGAAGCGGAGGAAGAGACCAGGGAGGGGGGAGGGGGGAGGGAAGCAAGGGACTAGAAGGAACAAGACAGCGGGAGGGAGGGGGAAGTAGAGAAGAGGCATTCTTGTAGGACCTCGGGACCGGGGTCCCTTTTGTGGGAAACCAGTGGACCGAAGTATGACGCCTCGGGGGGGGCAGAGAGGTTTGCCGAAGAATAGCAAGCAGACGGGGATGGGAACCCGCATGGCATAGGGGACCGGGAGAAGTGTACGGCAGGCCTCAGTCAGGGCCAGCAGGGAGGAAGCGGGGAGAGCAACCCCCGCCAATGGGGGAAGCCGAGGCGGGGCGAGACATGTCGGGGGAAACGAGGCCAGTCTGGAGATGAGATCAGGATCATTAGGGAACCATCGGGACTGGTGGGATTGGATGTGGAGAGCCCGACTGGCGTGGGGGTTACCGAAGGGGCAACGATGAAGCTGGAGGAAGACGAAGAGAAGAGGGAAAGCGTGGGAGTCGCTGGGAGGAACTGGGGAAGGCCGAGAAGGCGCGGAGGCCAAAACGTGGGGGTTCCCGTGACGCGGGTTGCTGCCGGTCCGGCTTCCCTTCGCGCCTCTTCTGCCTTCGCGCCCTCTTCCCCTTTCCCCCCTGCACGCCGGCCGTTCTGCTGGGCTGGAAGGACTGGGGCCATCCTGCCAGCCTGCATGCTTGGGCTCGCCCGCCAGCAACAAGGATCGCCTTATTTCTCCCGGCTTTTACCCGAGCGTGTCATCCCCAGCTTCAACCCCAGACCTGCCCCGAGAGCCAAGAACCCGGCCCGGCCATCAACACCTCCCACGCTCCCCCCCCCCCAGGCGGAAGATCCCTGCCTCACCCAGTCCCTCCCCAGAGTGAACAAAGTCTGATCCAGACAGGCGTCTCCACTGGTGGAGACTTGCATTGGCCATCACTCTCGTCCTACGAGTCACCGCTGGTTGAGTGATGGATCATCATCCAGGTCTACATGCCCACTGGCCCTAACCCCAACCGGACAGACCACTGTCGGGGGGAAACATCGGCTTACGGACTGACTACAGTCTACGCCAGACCGGGATCATGCTCCGCCAGATTTCAATCCGGTCCCCCGAAACAGCCCGACCAGTCTGTCCATTCATAATCAGGCCACTCAGGTCGTAGCCCCAAAGTACCTTCCTAGCGGGATTCAGACCGTCATTTCGGACCCGATGGGAAGCCGAGTACAGGTAGGTAGGTGGTGGTGTGTGCAGTCCGACGCCGTGACCCCCCTCCCTCCTCCCCCGTACGGCTGAGGAATATAGTTAACTATCCGACGGGATGACTAACAGTTCCACCCTCGGCAAAATTGCGACAAGAAGATAACGTCTGATGTGTCAATCAAGTCCCTGTTTCTGCCGAATGTGCAGGGGATCCAGCAGAATCTGTCTCCGGCCCCGGGGTCTGCTGCATGGGTGGAAAGGCACAACCCCGGGTCGTAGGGCGTGGGGGTTCTTGGCGTCGCTTCCCCGGCCCTTATTTAGTGCCGTCATCGTCTCCTCTCTTGTCCTCTTTTCTGCTCCGTAGAATCCTGCATGCAACCTGGGATGAGCACGGCTCCATAGCCATGGTGAGCATGGACGGTAGCTACTCACGTCTATCCAAACACAACTACGAAGCTACAAGGGGGCTGGCACTTATGTGCACACCCGACCACTCGTGAGGGACACACAGGATCCACGAAGCCTTGCAAAAGGTATTGCATTGATTGACCAGTCAAGACGGAATGAAAATGGAGCGAGACATCCACGGTGTACCGGTTCCAGAAAGCTGTACACGGACATACCGACAAAGGGACCAGTGCTTGCAGAACAGGGAAAGAAGGATTCACGATGACACTATGAGACAATGTGCAAAGAGATGCTGCCCAATTTTCACGCTTGCAGAACAGAATGAGATTAAAAGAGACGAGACGGCGCGGATGCAAGGTCGACCACGGACCGGGGCTGTCGAAGGGTCAGATTAGAGGGAAAGATGAAGGAGAAAGCGTAGTAGTAGTAAAGGGGCGCCCAAATCCGGGGTGCGACGTAGAGCGAAGCCAAAGGATCGGGATGGTCAGAGTTGATCCACGATGCTTCGATTGGCTGCGGTAGAATCCCCATAAATCAATCACCCGGCGCAGAATAACGAAAAGAAAAAAAGGACAAAACCAGGACCTGACAGTAGCTGGCGCCATAACACCCAGAACGCATAGCAAAACAAAAAAGCGGCCGGGCGCATCTGCCACCGAGCCGACGCCCGAGCCGCTGGAAAGCACCGGGATCGGACCGAGGGCGGGAACCAAAATATTCTCTAGCGAAAAGGAAACAGGTCTACAAGTCACCAAGGCTCGGTACCATGCCGTTCATAGATCGATCCAACACTCCTCCGAGGGTAAATAACACAAGACACCCAAGAAGAACGCCATTCGATATGCAGCAACTCAGAGGAAGTGAGTATAGATTTTTGACGTCTCGTGGACCTCCATCTCCTGCTTGGGATTAGCATGCGATCAATGCCACCGTCGGGAGTCAAGCGCCGGGGATACTCACCATCTTGAAGTTGTTCAACTCCTCCTTGATCTGCTGAGCAAGGAGCGGAGTCAACCGGTTACATGTCGCAATGTCACCGCGTCGATCGTATTCCCCACTCGGCCACGTCTCGTGGAACTGGATGCGGGGGCTGAAGATCAGGCTCTTGGGCAGCACAGCTTGCGGTGTGATGGGGGCGCTCTTGGATTCGCCGGTCAGGAACCGTCCTTCTGATAGATAATCATCCTCGCCGGCGATTTTCACCCCATCGGAGCGCCTGTTGCCAGCCCGTGTCTGATCCTCGGGGGTGCTGGGAACGCTGGAATGGGGGGAGTCATTGCCGTTCGAGTTGTCGGACGATTTGGCCAAGGACGTCGGGTTGGATGGGTCGGAATAGGTCTCTGAAGAGGCAGGTCAGTAATCTTGTAGTCAAGAACCTCAGCAAAATGCAACATACTTTTGAGAATGCCCTTCCTCACGGCAGCCAAGATCTCCGCGCGCTCCTTGTCTCCTCCGACAATGCTCTTACGCGACTGGGTTTTGTCAAGGGCGCCGTCGTCATGGCTTGTAGGGTTGGGTATTTCGAAATCCGACTTGGAAAACGTGGTACCAAGCGAAAGGTCGTGTGAATCCAAGTTCGGGGCTATGCTCTTTCTTTCGGCCTCGATGTTGACCACCGACAACTGAGGCGCCATCGGCTCAATCAGCACGGGGTCGGTCGATGCCGTGCTCACGACCGATTTCGGGCGGAACAGCCCCACCAGCGACCGCGTGGATCGTTTCATCCCCTTACCCATCTTGCGAAGCATGATCGAGGCGGATGATGCCGTCGACGAAACCGACAGGTTATCTGTGGAGCTGTTGAAGATACGGCCTTGGTGGTGAGAGGAATAGATGCTCTCGCCCAAGCCATGCATCTCCTGCTGTTCAGCGATAGCTGCTTGCTCGGGACCCAGCTCCTCCTGAAGCAGCTCCCTACGAGCTCTCTCTGCCGCCATGAGTTCCTTCTTGTTTTGAGAAGAGGCCTTGAGGAGTTCAGACGCGCTGCCAAAAGAGAAGGCCCTCCTCAACCTGGATTTCCCGGGCCGCCGTTGGTCGCCCTTTGTTATTTCGGCCAGGCGTTGTGTGGCAGGACTCTCTGTTGGGGGTTGTTTCGGACTGGGAGGCTGAGACGTCTTCGGCGTCGGGGGATTGGAATCGACTTCGACCGGCTGAGACAGCGGTGAAGGCTTGGTCGATCGCTTCGTATCATCCGGCTTGCTGGCACCCTTGCTGGAAGAGGATGAGGACTCGGCGTGGCTGGCATCACGCACCGAAGAAGTCGAAGAATTCGCAGATGGAATGCTTCCCTGAACATTTTTCTGAGACTGAGCCGATCGAGGTCGAGAGTTCTGGTCAAAATAATCATGACCACCTGCTGACGGAGTCGGCGACGACGTGGGCAAATGGAGCTGCATATTTATGAGACCCGCATTATCAATATTTCCCCAACTCCGGCGCCGATACCTCTTCGCAAGCTCTGTCTGGGGCTTATCCGCACGGGAAGTGTCATCAGCACTGGGCACCCGAACGTGACCAACCCGACGAGGGGCTTCTAGTGCCGCCCCGGAGGGGCTAGGGGTGTTCGACTGTAAGAAACTATCGTCCATGGTTACCGGTGCAACACGTGCCGATCCAGGTGCGGTTTGCTGTGCTGTTGCGGGCGGGGCGCCCGCGGTATTATTATCCGGTCGCCGGCTTCCACGACGATAACGGTCGGGGGACGGTCGGGCCACGGTAGGTGAAGATATGTTCATAAAAGTTGATGAAGAAGATGTAGGCAGATTGACGGTAGAGAGCGGGCGGAGAGGAGGATCAGCACGGAGCTGTCTGGATGTGGGGATGGCGGAATCGTCTTTCGACATGTAGGAAGTGACGGAAGAATTGGATGAAGAAGTGGATACAGAACCAGCTGCAGGATGGTGGACAAGACGC
This sequence comes from Aspergillus ellipticus CBS 707.79, assembly GCA_003184645.1. Lineage (NCBI taxonomy): Eukaryota > Fungi > Ascomycota > Eurotiomycetes > Eurotiales > Aspergillaceae > Aspergillus > Aspergillus ellipticus. The sequence continues at coordinate 64,395 of KZ826002.1, forward strand.
GAGTTGCCTCCGACGTGGGCGGGACTTGCAGGCCCCTGAGGTGCTGAGGGGGCAGAAGAAGTGCGATGTTCGGGCCTCAAATGAGGGGACCACGACTGACGGTTCTGCGTGGTGCCTGAATTCGAGAGGTTGGGGCTGCTGTTAAAGGCGTAGGGGGCCACAACCTGGGGGCCTGCCCTGTAGTTTCCAGAAGTGCCAGTTGTGTTGTATGGATTCCAGGACATCGTCGAGTTCCGCGGGTTTTGTTGTTGGGAGGGTGGAGAGGAAGGTGTGAAGGTGCCCGAAGAGGACGATGGTCGAGTTTGAAGCACAGAAACCGTGCCACTTTGCTGAGGGATTGTCTGTACCAACGCAGCCATGATGTTCTTCCTCCGCTACTCTGAACGAACTAGCATCCGACGCGTAGCCGACTGCGCCTCCGGAATAAGATGTGTCGACGGATGATCTCGTCGAAGGAGAGCGGAGCCCAGGCCAGAACCAAGTCTAACGTCGGCGTGAGGTTGAGGGAGAGGGCAACCAGGGTAGAAGGAAATCACGGAAAACGGCCACAGGGGGGGAACTCTGTACTACACACAGCTGTCAGTCGAGATTGCACAAGAGCCAGCAGGTTCAGAGATTGGCTGGAAGTGTCGAGGACCGATGGCGTCTGGAGACGAATGGTGGCTTCCTTCTCGAAAGGGGGACAGGCTGCGGGATGGTCGTACCTAGTCTCAAGGAAAAGGCCCCAGATGAATTATACTGATATAACGAGTAAGGAAAAGCGCTTTGTCGATGCAGAAACGAATGCTGGCGAGGAGGACAAAAGAAACGAAGGGCTGGGATCAGGCGATCGACGAGGAAGGCAAGCTGGCGACGAGGGTACGACGTGGGAACACACACGGCTCCAGGATGGCAGAAGCTGTCTAGAGCGGTCGAGCCATGTACAAGAGACGAAGACGAACCAGAACCAGAACCAGAAACGATGACGAATGGCCAGGGAAAGGAAAAGGAAACAATGCGAAACCGAAAAAGGAGATCGGAGAAGGAAACGATAACCAGATCCTAGGCACGGGTCTTTCTGAATCAAGCAGAAGACGGGGCCGTTCAGGGGGGAGGGGCCTGGAAGGATGAAAAAGAAATTAGAAGAACGGGGGGGAAGGTGAAGATCGGGTAGGGAGGAGGAAGAGGAGGAAGAGGAAGAAGAGGAGAAAGAGGAGGAAGAGGAGAGAGCAAGAGGGGTTGGAGGGTGTGGTGGTGGGAGAGGGAGGGAGGGAAGGGAATAGGGAGATAATGGGGGAAGATGGGAATGATGGGATGCTGCCGGTGGTGCTGGTGGTGCTCGCTCGCTCGCAACTTTAGGGGAGGCCGACTGAGTGACTGACTGACTGACAGGCGGAGACAGACGGACGGGATTTTCCAGACAACGCGAAAAGGAACGCCAGGCACACTCCCTCCCGAACCGTGCCTGTTTTTCGTTCTTTCTTTCTTTTTGGCCTTTCTTTTATTATTATTATTATTATTCGATTGGACTGGGCTTTGTCCCTCTTGTCCCTCCTGGCGGGCTTCTTTTTTAATTCCCGTGGGTTTCTATGCTCTGATCCCCCTCCGATCCAAGTGGGTAGAATTACAACGGACTGAGTACAGAAGCCAGCCAGCGAACAGTAAAAAAAAAAAGTAAAGACGTTCCTGGAGAAGGAGGAGGGGGGGGGGGGGCAAGATTACCAGCTTAAAAATCCACGAGAGGAGAGACAGAACCCGATGAAGTGTATCACACCCCATCCCCTCCTACCACAGTATCTATCTACACAGTCCTGAGTCCACCATCCCACGATAGACGGAAAACCTTGAGGGTCCCGATCTGAAGTGTCAGGCACCCTCACTCATTGCTGGCACCCATTCACTCGGTGGACGTAGTGACTAGGTATTCTACGATTACTCGGATTGCAGCTGCAAGTCATACCAGCGCGAGCAACACTCCAGATCCATCCATGTTTTTGCATGTATCATCCTGGTATGCCGCCATGGCCATGGGCCATGGGCCATTCACCCGGGATCAGGTACCCATGATTCACGCACGCACTCACTTATCGGGGGACCACGATCCTAATCTCATCAGGTAGATTAATGTCTGGATGACGGTCTCCTGAATCTCGCTCGCCTTCTTCTCCTGGCCGTCGGCATCAGCCAACCACTCTCATTCGACCAGGGCCACGGGTGAGACTAAGACACCTTTGGGGCTGTACGGTAACTCGTACTAAAGTTAGGCTGGGAACTAGCGGGTGTAGTTCTGCTGCCGTTAATGCGATTCGGCACCCCTCGTACCGCATACACGATTCGTCCCCAATAATACCTCCATGTTACGTTAGGGAGCGGGTCAAGAGCCCCCCCTACAATGCCAAACCCGCTCCATCCGTGGCAAGTAATCGAAGCCGATGCTACTTACGACTAGCTGAATGATGATTTGCGGGTCTAACTGAAGATGTCTTTGAATTCGCCTCATCCTCTTGCTTGATAGGAGATGTTCTTTGTGGGGGAATGCTGCTCTGTCCACCCTGCTCCGTCCCAGATCTCCGTAACTGGAGGTATCGAACTTCGACGGAGGAACCGTCTTCTCCATTTTTTTTCTCGCTTTCTATCACACTGTCGCAGTGGCGACAGAAAAATTATAAGTATACTCGAAAGGGAGGATTGAAAGAAAAAAGATAAATAAAAAAATAAAAATAAACAAAAACAATGAGGAACGACAGAACGTGCTGACTGCATGCGACCGCAACCACCGGGACCAGTAAGATAGTACTTTCTAGCGAACTGAATAGTCCGATCGGGGGAGCAAATTGGAAGCTGATTTGCGACCACACGTCTGCTAAAATTCTTAGCTGTCACGCCATGACTACCAAACGGGGTCTGCCTCCAAGGAACCCGAGCACGGAGGCCCGGAGAAACCGCCTGGAGAGAGCTAGCAACCATCGCTAGGAAACGATGGTCTGTACCTCGGCCGCTGGGACAACGAATCCTAGGCGATCCTGTGGTATAATAATAGTCGGCCGTGTACAATTCGAGTATAATCTCGATTCATGTTATGATGTTCTGAGTCGCCGTACGGAGTACTATTATTGTACTTACTTTACTTACTTCCTTCCAGGTTAGTCCTTACACCCCATCATCAGATGCCAAGCCGGTTACAGCCAGCGTAGGGAAATCCCACACTGGACTGATCGCAACCCCTGACAATGAGTCGCGCGGATGAAACAGACCACCTAACCGCATTATTGCCGATTATTTTCCCTAAATATGATCTTAGCCGGGATCCTTGCTGGTCACCCCAGATTTCACAATATACTCTATGCTCACCGAGTCCCCGGGATGTGGATGGGACGGATACACACTTTCTAAAGATCCAGGTTTCCTCTGCGACAGTACCGGTGACAGGAAATCTCCTCCTGACTGGCCCATGATGGCATGCCATGCCAATCTCTTGCAAAGTTGCAACCCGCTTGGGAACCTCCCGCGAGAAGGTTCCGCGGTTCAGACTGTTCCACCAAGGGTAACCTAATCGCTAAACCCACCGTGTCTGTGTGCCCGGTGCCGTACGGAGTCGTGTCGCAGCCTCCTACACTTCCGGTCGTCGTGTCCCATGGGATCGTTCCCTGGGTCCGACTCCCGAGTCAATGGCCAGCAACCACACAAAACCTTATAGCTCCGCTCCGCTTAGCAGTGACTGTGTATATGATGTCAGCTATCGGGAACCCGGCTGATAACGTCCCCCCTCGCTAGGCTAGGCTTGGTTGGCAATCCCTCGCCATGGGTGGTGGCCCCGTAGATAGGTTAAGTTGTCAACCCTATAGCTAGGTACCGGCCTGGGCGACCAGTTGGAATTGAAGCTACAGTGTGCGGACTGCGGAGGGGCATGAAATTTTTACTGTGAATAAATTAGAGATCTGGACATCGTGTGGTCGGTTGCAAACCAGGCTAATGTACAGTCAATCTTCAGATTAGAATTTTGGCTATTGATGCAGTGCAATGCACTGTCCATCCAGTACTATTTGACATACCGGGTCCTGTTTGGTTTGAATTTTCTCTCTCTCTCCTCTCCGGCTTGGAGCTCAGATCATGCGTCTGGTCTGGGATCCCCTACATTGCGTGCTGCCCTATGTAAGTATATGTAGTATATAAGCCACAGCGAAGCCCCTCTTCCACGATGTGCCACTGAGACCGAGCGAAAAAAAAAAATCTGCTTTGCGCGATTTATATACATACATACATACACCCCCAGAGTCTTCAAACACTCTCATGCTAGGACTCGACTCCAATGGATCTCCATGGACCCTCCCGGATCCTTGGCTGCAGTGTGCTCTTGCGAGGCTCCGCCGACAAGACTGGATGTATCATGGGGAATCCTCGCTTACTCCGTACACCTCACCTCGTATGTACTCTGTACAGTGTACAGTGTACATCGCCAACAAGCATGCATGGCTTAGACTCCGGGAACCGCGTGAATGTAGAGGATACCATGCGAGGAGGGGGCTTCAAAAGATTCAATAGCTTAGCCACGGGGATCCCCGCGTCCGTATCCCAGAGTTTTTTTTTTTTTTTTCCCTCGACTGTCGGTGAGCTCGTCCATGTATGTCGGGAGGTGTGTATGTACCTGACTGGTCTCGCTCCGCGATCGCCCACGGTTGCCGTCTTGAAGATCCGTGATGGGCGGACGACAACTTGCCACTGTAGTACTTCCTACCTACTTACTGTAGATGTACGCCGTTCAGATGGACGATAAAATCGCGGGTGCATGCGGAGATTGTACGGAGTAAGTGGAAGGGCCCACCCCAGGTAATGATGATTCCCATTTCCCTGGTTCATACCCGTCCTTCAGTGCCAGGCAACTTAAGACGGGAAAGGGAGGGAGGGAGGACTGCTCCTTTCAGTTTACTGCTGGTAAAACACGTCAGACAAGCTCCAACCCCTTTCCCTTCCAACCGACCCGACCTCAAACAAAGGTTATCCGGAGTACGTAGCAGCAACCGCAGCTATCTATCTATCTATCTATCTACTGATGTATCAATATCACCCCGGTTCTAAGCCGCGACTCTCGCACGGTTTTGGAGTGGATTGCTCCTCCATCGACCAACTGGTCCCGGTTAGTGCCACCGCAGATCCCCTGTAAGGAGTTCCCGCGTGATCGACACGCAACGTCGCCATCTCAACATTTCATTCGGGGCCTTTGCCTTCCAACCGCATCACTTTAAACCTACCACTCTGACACACACACTCTCTCTCTCACTCACAATCTCACACATCCCACGCCGGCGGGCGCATATCATCAATTCCTCTTCTCTTCCGCTTACTCCGTACAATTAGCCTATACCCACAGCGCGGAAAGCCCCCTCCCCCTCCCCATCCCCACGTTACATTTTCACCGATCACATTATTCGCCACGGTAGGGTAGGGGGGTATGGAGGAGGGGCGGAAAGTAGGTAAGTAGTACGTAGTACGGACGACGGAGCAACTATGCAGACTCCGCGGGCGGGCGATTTCCCCTAGTCTACGGAGTGTACTAAGCAGTAAACCGGAGGTAGTTAAACCTAGTTAACTACCGGTAGGTACTTAGTTAAGTGCTAGGTAGGTAGGTACTTACCTAAGTAAGCAGGTAAGCAGTTCGCGTGGGCGTCAATCGCATACAGGTGCAAACCATGGCTCCGGGCCGAACTTCGAACCTAACGAGTCAGAAGAATATCAAATTCGGTTCCGTGGTCCAACTACCACTCCAATTTCTCCAGAGCCCACTTATTATTGCGAGGAAATGCGAGAGAACTGCTGTTGGAAGTGTGGATCTTACCTTCGGAAGGTACTTAGGTACTAGTACTTCGTAGATAGTAGGTAACCTACTAACTACTGTGTGTGCCTTGGTAACTACTCCTACTGGCTATCGCGAATCCGTAGCGGGAAGCTGTACCTTACTACCTGGGTACCTGGGTACCTACTTAGGTATAGTTAGGTGGAAAGGTACTTGTGTGCTTTACAGAAGCGCGCTTGAAACTAGGTAACTACTACGGAATACCTAATTAGACCACCGAAACGGTCGGATTACCGGGGGAGAAACGACTCAAGTGGAGTTCGTTATCCTTAAGTAGGCACATACCTACCTTAGCTAGGTTAAGTGTGAAGGTCGGAAGGAAGGAAGCATCATACGGTGCGGAGTTATCATCCGCACGCTACTTACAGTAGTCCACACCCACTACGGATACACGCAACGGACATCAACCGTGGTTCCACCGCTTGAGCACAATAACAGGCACACGCTCTACGCCTTACACGTGTTCGCAATAATAATGATCGGACGCTGTTTGTGTCAGGGATTTCCAGGAATTCGGGTTGTATTTTCTTTGTCCTGGATCCTGGTCGAAACTCCGAGGATTCGAGCGGCGGGGAGGAGGGGGGGGGGGGGGGGGAGGAAGAGCAGGGTTCCCCATAATATACTTCGGTAGGATGGTTTCAATTCATTATGTTATGTATACTACGCTTACTGT